>JASXTE010000002.1:34347682-34612682 GCA_030280995.1 Hemileia vastatrix | reverse complement strand
TACTTTATTTTCTCATATTTTGCCTATAAAAGGCCTCTGATTTTGTGCCTTTCAATCCATTCTTTATCACTTACTTTTATTACTACGTATTACAACACAAACTTATATTTTATACTTTATCACATTAGTATTTACAATAGCGTAATTCTAATCAATAGACTATAATAATATTAAAATTCTACCTCTTTTATTTGAGTAAAAAATCACTTAGATTAAGAAATATGTACCAGTCTTTGAGAGTCCATTTAAAACCTTTAAAATTCATGAAAAAAACTCCATGCCAAATCTTCTAGACCAAAAGCGTACCTTGACAATTGAGGGCTTTCCGAATTATTGATGGCGCAAAGATATTTGAGGCGTGATTGAGGGGACCATCAGTGTGCAAGTACCTGTAAAGGATGAGAAATAGAGAAAACGACAAACGTCATACGTCACGTGACAAATTTTTTTGCTGCGAACGGGAATCGAACCGCGCTCCAAAAATTAAGTTCATGTACTTACTAAACGTCGTATATATCGTGGTAATTATTGTTATTACTATTTGTGGGTTACTCTTCACTCTTCATTTGCTACGTATTTCCTTTTACTCAGCACTCTGTAAGTGTCATTAATTTGCTCATTTTAGAGGGGGAGGTGTCTGGTAATTGGACTTTATTTTTATTATTATCTTTTTTTTTATTTTTCCTGGTTGAACATAATAGAGCAATAAGTGTTCTTAGTCCCAGAGGTAATAAAATAATTATATTTTAATATTAATTATTATAATCTTTTCAGTTGACATTTGTCCTGATTAATTTAATTGTTCCAGTTGACAAATTGTCCTGACAATAATATTTTTAATTAATATATAATTAATATTTAATTACTTCAGTTGACTTTGAGTCCTGGTAATTCAATAAATATTTTAATTAATAAAACTCATATTTAATTATTTCAGTTGACATTAAGTCCTGGTAATTAAGTGATCAAGCTAAATAAAATTTTAAAATAAAAATTTATATTTAATTACTTCAGTTGACATTAAGTCCTGGTAGTTAAGTTATCAGTTTAATAAAATTTTGTTAAATTGATAAAGTTTCATATTTGATTACTTAAGTTGACAATAAGTCCTGGTAATAAATTAGTTGATTTAAATCCTGAAAATAATTAATTAAAATTGTTAATAAAAATTCTAATTTATTTCTACAGTTGATTATATTATAATCCTGGTTTTAAATTTTTTTTAATTAATAAATCAATTTTATTTAAGTTGATTTTTATCCTAAAAAAAGATTTTTTTTATTATTTATTTTATTTTTTTTTTAAAAAAAAAAAATCAAAAATAAAGACTAATTAATCTTATTGTCACTTTTCTTCATTTCAGTACAATCTTAAAATGACTGACCAAAGTGGTTCTGCTGAACGTGAAGAAGAACTAGACTTAATTGATTATGATGAGCCTACTTCTGTAAGTTCTCCTTTAACAAGAAGAATTTCTCAAACTAATAAATCCTTACCCTAAACAGGATGTAGAGATGGAAGAAGTAAAAATCCTAGTGGACACAACTCAGGATCAGAAGCCTATGATAAACCCACCAGAAGAGTTTCCAAAAGGCTTCAGGATAAAAAAGATGCCATTGTCTCAGCAGGTAAAGAATCTGTCAACTCACATAAAGGAGTTAAGGACAGAAAGCTTGAGACTAAAAGTAAGGGTAGATGCTTTGGAAGAAAAGGTGAGAAGAACAGATACCTTTCTCCAAGAGAAGAAGAAACCTCTTCCTCCCAGGGATCAACATCAATTGGCTCCCCAGTCCCAAGAGAAGGTGGAACTGTCCAAGTGGCAGTGGGACTGGTTAAACACTCAGTGGGACTACCTGTCTCAAAATCAGCATCAGTTACCTCAGGCAGGTCCATCAAGGCCCACCCAGGTCAACCCCACTCCTCCCCACCCTTATCAAGGAGGCAAAAGAAGAAGAAAGCCCAATATGGTGATACCCAGCAAACCCTGGTACATCCCTCTATTGATTCTCAAGTGCCTTTTCTTGTGGCTGATTCTGTTCTTACAGGTAAATCTGAGAGGGAAGAAGACACCTTGAGACCAGTAGAGGCTGGGAGCAGTAGACAGATATCTCATGTATCTAATCCATTACTTTTAATTGCTACCTCAATGATAAACCCTGACATGGCTGTAATTGATGAAACTCTTGACCCTGAGTTCTATGAGAGTCTGGAAAGTTACTCAGTTTCCTTATTGAGAAACACTCCAGATGTAGCAAGAATTAATGATGAGTACTTGAGAGATATTATTGCCAAGCAAAATCATATAATGAACAATATGCAATTAACTCAGAGATATAATAGTTTGCTAACTGATCAGGGTTATCAAGCATTAAGAAGTGAATCACAGAGAGTCTCTGATGAATTGTCTCATTACAAAGCAACACATGAAAAGAAAGTTGCTTTATGGCAAAATATAAAAAATGATTTGTCTAAACTAAAAGATACTGTATCTGCCTGTTGCCATGAGGTGGAGATAGATAAGATAAATCTGAAAAGATTGAATGACCATTTGTCATCTTTTCAAAATAAAAATCAGTTATCTTTTGCAACTATCAATGAGAGTTTATCTAGTCTTCCAAGAATGAAAACAAGACTAACAACCATTGAAGAAAAATTGAACTCATTGTTAAATGACCAAAAATATTCTGACATTTCTGTGAAGGAACATATAGTGCAGGATGCTCAAATAGTACCTGTGGCTAGTTCATCTAAAGTAAAAAAAGCTCCAGAAATACCTGTTGATAACACTGAGTTTCCATCAAAGACTGATGATGCACCAGGATCTGCAACAGAAGGATTAAACAATGAGATTTCAGCACAATTAGAGAAATTACAGCTGCTTCTTACTCAGAAACAAGCTAGTACTAAGGAGACTCCTTCAAATCAAAAGAATTGGCCAAAACTTGACCAATATCCTACATTTGATGGTGATTCCTCCTCTGATTGGCAACAATTTATTTGCAGAATTGATAACTTAAAAAATTCTTACAAACTCCCAGATGAGGAAATTGTGTCCAAGTTAATTTCTTTGTTCACTAATGTTGCCCTGATGTGGTATGAATCTGTTCTCCTGGATGGGAATGACTACTCATGGGAGAAATGGAAGAAATTAATTAAAGCACAATTTGGTGGCTCCAAGTTCAGAATGGCTCAACAAAGGCAGTATGAGGAAACTAGATATAGCTCTTCTACTGATAAACCTATTGAGTTTTTAATGAAACTTGTAAAAATCTTAAGGGCAATGGACCCAAATATGGAGTTTGATTTATGGAAGGACAGGATCCTCTATAAATTACCAATGTCTCTAAGAGACTTAATAGTGGCTAGGACTGAATTCTCCAAAGAACCCTCTTCTTTCATTAATACTTGCAATGAGATACTTCTAAACAATAAGTATGATGCAAGAAGATTCATTCCTAGGACCCCTTTGGAGAAACCCTCCACTTACCAACAAAAACCTCTAGAAAAGGTTGGTAAACCTTCTGCCCCTGTTGCACCAAAGAAGTATGCAACAAACACTTGTTTCAAGTGCAACAAGCCTTGGAAGAAAGGCCATGTTTGTGACAAGAAGATAAATCTTGTAGAACAAACAGAGGAGCATGCTGATGACACAGTGGCACTGGATGTTACATCAAGTGATTGTGCCAGCAATATTTCATATGAATCTCAACAAGAAATCTTGATGCTGGAAGAAGATATTCATTATTTAAATACTATTGACATTGTTAATAATGATTTATCTACAGTTGAGGATGCTGAGATCATAAAGAACATTGAGGATAACTCAATTGTTATTGCCCCTCTTAAGGCAACAGTCTTGACCAATGGAACCAGCATTGAAGTTGTTCTGGATTCTGGAGATGGAGGAAGTGTAGTATCTGAAAGAGCACTTGCTTCAGTAGATCAAGACTATAAATCTAAACTGATGCCTATCATTTCTGAAAATTGGAGAGGGTATGGCTCTGTTTTGTCCCCCATTGGGAAATACAAAGCCACAGTGTTTTTTAAATATAACCATGGTTTTGTAAGAGCTATTTGTGATTTTGTTGTCATGAAAAATGATAACTTGAGCAATTGGTTTATTGTAGGGAATGATATTTTAACCAAGTATGGCATAAAATTGGATCCTTCAAACCAATGTTTCACAATGGGGATGAATGGGAAGAGAAAATTTAAGATTTCCTCCCCTAAAAAATTATTAAAACCAGAATTGAACACATGTAATTCTGTGGTTCAATATAAAGGAAGATCTACAAAGGAAATGCATGCCTATATGTCTGAAATTGACAATTCTTCTTTTGGAGAACAACTTTCTGGTGAGGATAAAGATTCCATCATTAAATTGATAAAATCTTTTCCTATGGCCTTTGCTCATGGGTCACATGAACTGGGATTAGTTAAAGAGGAAATGAAACTTTCATTGTCTTGCCCATTAACTGATATACCACCTAGTTTAAAGAAGAAGCCTTATCCTGCTTCTCCCACAAAGAGAAAAGATATTGAAGATAATATCTCTACCCTTTTAAAAATGAATATTATTGAAAAGGTAGTTGAAACACCTAAATATTGTGTTATCTCACCTGTCCTAATTTCTTATGAGAAAGATAAAGCCAGGTTATGTGGTGATTATAGAGCACTAAACACTTTTACTGTTGATGATATCAATCCTTTACGTAGAATCAGCTCTATACATGCTACTTTACAGGGTGCTAAATATATCAGCTGTTTGGATGGTAATAAGGGATATCACCAGGTACCTGTTGAGAAAAATTCTCAGAACTTTCTGATGATTGCCACTCATATGGGTATTTATTAGTATATTAGGATGCCATTTGGTCCTAAAAATGCCCCTTCAGTTTTCCAAAAAGTAATGGATAACACATTCCATCAAGAGATAATTGAAGGATGGCTGATGGTTTATATTGATGATATCATTATATTCTCAAAAACATTTGAGGACCATCTTAAACACCTGTGTAAAGTATTCCAGAAAATGGATGAAATAAATATGACACTTGCTTTGAAGAAATGTAAATTTGGTTTCCATTCTTTAAAAGTTCTTGGTCATGTTGTTTCAGGCTTACAGATATGTGTTGACCAGAAAAAAGTGGCAGCCATACAACAGGTGAAAGCTCCTACAACAGTGAGAGAGCTGCAAAGTTTTTTGGGAATGTGTGGATACTATAGACAGTATATTAAAAATTACCAAGTCATAGCTTTACCCCTTACCCAATTAACCAGACAGGATGTTGCTTTTGTCTGGAATAGTGAAAGACAAAGAGCCTTTGACACTATGAAACACTGTTTGATGTCAGCACAAATTCTTGCTTTACCTGACTTTAATCAACCATTTGTTTTGTACACTGATGCCAGTTTCATTGGTCTTGGTGCTGCCTTCCATCAAAAACATGTGATGAATGATAAAGTTTCAGAAGTAGTAATTTGTTATATTTCAAGAACCCTGAGAAATAGTGAATTGAAATATGGTGCTACTCAATTAGAGTGTTTAGCTGTAGTATGGGCTCTAGAAAAGCTTCATTATTACCTAGATGACCAAAAATTTGAACTTGTCACTGACTGCAGTGCAGTTAAATCCCTTTTAAACTTGAAAACACCTAACAGACATATGTTCAGATGGCTGCTGGCTGTTCAAGAGTACAGAGGGAGAATGACAATTATTCATAGGGCTGGTATTGTTCACTCAAATTTGGATATGTTATCAAGGTTACCTTTACCAAATGATGACTCTAATCCTGCTTATGATCCTGAGGATGAAATTATTCATATCCATGGGATATATGTGGTTGATATGGAGGAAGAGCTATTACAGCTTATTCTGGAATCATATGATAAGGACACTGATGTGAAAAAGTTATGCACCATATTAAATGATCCAAAGAATGCTTCAATACAAGCATTAATTAAAACCCTTCCACCAAAGTACCAAAAAGCTTTGGGAAAAGGTAAATTTTCAATTGATGAAGGATATCTATATTATAGAAGAAAGTTGAGTAATGTTATTGTTATTCCTCCTTCTATGAAAGAAATCATCTTGAAAATTTGTCATGATGACATATTAGCTGGACATTTTGATCTTGACAAAACAATGATCAGAGTTAAGAACACTGCTTGGTGGGCTAATATGTCTGAAGACACAAAATTATATGTTGAATCTTGTGATTCTTGCCAAAAATCAAAAAGATTAACTGGTAAAAGAGCAGGATTAATGCAACATATTGAACCTCCTGATGCTCCATGGCAAATAATAAACATGGATTTTGTAACAGGATTACCTATTGCTGGTAAAGACAGTTATAACTCTTGTTGGGTTATTGTGGACAGATTCACAAAAATGTGTAAATTTATCCCTACCCACAAGGATGTTTCCACTAAAGAATTAGCTTTCTTATGGTGGTCTCATATTTTTAATACTGCTGGTTTTCCTAAAGCCATAATCTCTGACAGAGACCCAAAATTTGCTTCTGAATTTTGGATGTCTCTGATGGATGTTTGTGTTTGTGATCTGAAACTTTCTACTGCCCATCACCCTCAGACTGATGGTTTAGCTGAAAGAATGATTCAGACTTTAGAGGACATGATAAGAAGATATTGTGCCTTTGGCCTTGAGTATAAAGATAATGACAGATTCACTCATGATTGGGTTACCTTACTTCCTGGGTTAGAATTTGCTTATAATAGCACTGTTCATTCTGTTACTCAAAGAAAGCTTTTTGAGCTCTGGCTTGGATATGTTCCTAATACTTCTGCCCAAATTCTCAATAACAAAATACCTAAATTGGATATACATCCTGGTGTAAAATCTTTTCTTCAAATACAACAACTATGTAGAAATCATGCTCAAAAATGTATTGAAAAATCATTTGAATATGAGAAGAAAAGATGGGACGAATCCCATAAAGAATACACTTATAAAAAGGGTGATGAAGTGTTGATTTCTACAGTCCACTTCAACTTACAAGGTAATAACAAATTGAAAGATCCATTTGTTGGTCCATTTGTTGTCAGAAGAATGATTGGAGATAATGCAGTTGAAGTTATTCTTTATTCTCCATATGACAGAAAACATCCTGTTTTTCCAATATCTCTTTTGAAACCTTACACATCCAATAGTGATTTATTTCCAAAAAGGAGGGGTAGACCAAAGAAAACCCCAAATGAAATCACTGAGACAGCATAAATTGAAAAATTTTTAAATGACAGAATAGTCACTGCTGAGAAAGGTACAGAATACTTATTGAGATTCAAGAATAAATCATCTGAATATGATTCTTGGATACCTGGGAAGGAGATATCTAATCTTCCTACTCTACTAAAAAGGTATAAAAAGAAAAAATCATAGCATTTTTTTTTATTGTTTTTTTTTAGAGTGAGGGAGTGTCAGCCAGGCTACTAGACTTACCCAGTGAAAAAATTAATTATTTACTGGATGAAGCTGCAACTTATCATTTTAATTATTATTTAATTATAATTTAGTTACATTAAAATTAGTTATAATAAATTAACTAATTACAGAATGATAAAATTAAAAAATTAAATAAATAATTAAAATTTAAAATTAAAAATTGTCCTTTATATTTTTCTCTAACACCGTGCTCATTTGACAGGTTGGAAAAAATAAAATTTTTATATTAAAAAATAGATATTAAGATAAAATAAGATTTTAATATTCAAATAATATTAAATATATACAAAAAATTCAAATTTCTTATTTAGAATTGACTTCTACAGTAAATATTAAATAAATTGATGTATTTCTGACATACTCTGTAAATACATCTTTTTGACGCCTTCTTTTTAGAATAACTTTATTATTTGAAATACTCCTTCTGGAATATTCTTTTCTCTCTCTCATACTACTGTTTTTAGAATTTGATTGCCGTGCTTTGTCTCTCCTTTGCCTATAAAAGGCCTCTCTTTTTGTTGTCTTTTAATCATTCTTTTTACCAACTTACTTATTACCACAACTACAAATTAATACTTATTTCTTATATTTTATATCTTTAGTACTTACAAGGACGTAATTCTAATCTATAACTTATATAAATATTTTAAATCTACCTCTTATTATTGAGTAAAACATCATCTTTGATTGAGAAATACCTACAAAATTATTGAGAGTCCAATAAATCCTTAAACTCTTCATACAAACTCCGTACCAAAGCTTCTAGACCAAAAGTGGACCTTGACTATACATATAAATAGTACTTATAAAGTCTTTGAATAGTATCTGAATTTATTAAATCTTTTTTCTACCAACTATAAAGATTGTAAGCCATATATAATTAGTGAGATTAGAGTTACTGAGACCCTTATTTTGAGTTATATTTTAATACTTATTGGATTTGTACTACAGTATTAATATAGGACCATTAAATCTTCTAGACAACTGACCATTCAAGCTAGTTTACATCTTTGTACTTGACCTCAGCCTGACAAAATCAATCAGTCAGTTACTGGGACAAGAAGTTTATTAATAGACTCAGGAATCCCTTGAAACCTCATTGTTTGGTTTTGGTGTATAATTGAAGCTTGGAGAGTGAGTGGGGAAAATTTTTTGCTGACAGATGGAATGGACCTTACAAAGTCAGATCTCAGGTGTCTGGAGGTTCTTATTTTTTGGAGGAGTTAGATGTTGCAGTATTAAAGAAGAGAGTGGCTGCTGATCAGGTGAAGAGATTTTACCAAAGAGGCACTAGAAGGGAAGAATATTGACTCTGAAATGAGGATATAATATGGAACATTTGATAATTGTGTATTTTAGTGATTCTGTGCATCTGTTTTGTTGGAAACTTTTTTTTGTTAGAAGGTACTCATGGGTGGGGCTTCCAGATTTGATCTTGGCAAGTGTAGGGGTAACTGATGGTCTGGCTGCTCTATCAACAGTTACCCCATATTGTCTGTTTCCAACCCCTTCTCTTAATTTGGTTTAACCCTAGTATTGGTTTCTCTTCACAGTTTGTACTCCTCTATGACTTAAAACTGGAAATTCTTTTGGTCTTCAAGTGCTGAACTCTTCATGCTTATTTGTTTTGGTTTAATTTGTTGGATGTTGTGTTTTTTTTAGAAGGTACCCAGGGGGGGCTTCTAGATTTTATTTTGGAAAGTGTAGGGGTAACTGATGAGCTGGCTGCTCTGTAGAGCAGTTACCCCATAATGTCTGTTTCAAGTATTTTGTTTGTCCTAGATGAATACTAGTTCTGTTTTTTTATTCAGGTTTCAAGTCCACTATGACTTTAAACTAGTTTGGGATTGGCTTCTTTATCTTTGGTCAATTTGGATTGGTGGTGGATCACTGGTGGTCTCCCATCATTTTTACTTATTGGAGGGAGTTCACCCAATGATCATTTCCTTGGACTGGACTTTCTATGGAGCTGGAATTTTTTTTATATTTTTTTTATTTTTTTGTCTATGGTTGTGTTAGATAGAAGTTTTAGATTTTTTTTTTCTTTTTTTATCTTTTAATTTTTTATGGGGGTTATTAGGATATAAAGAGGGAAAAATCACAATATTATATTATATGGTGTCACAACATCAGGGTCACCTGGATGTGGGAGAGTATTGGTGGGGAAAGGCTCATCAATTGGCTGGGAAATGCTATTTTCTTTTTTATCCTTATCTCATTTTTTTATTTATTTTAATTTCTATTCATTTCATCTTATCTTTATTGATATTATTTTTCTAAATTTATTTTTATCTAAATTCATTTAAAAATTATTTAATGGTGTATTCACATCAGGGTGCACTTGGATGTGGGTAAGGTATCAGGGGATCAGCTCATCAATTGGCTGGGGGATACCACTTTTAATTATTATTTATTTCATCTTATTACTATTCATTTCATTTTAATTTCTCAGCTCTCATAATGTTTTGGGCAATTTTGTTTAATTCTTTTAAAGTTTTTTTTAGTATTTTAGTAGTTTAAGTAACAATCAGTAAAATTAAAAATAATAAAATAAAGATAAAAACAAATATAAAAACAAAAAAAGAAAAAATAGAAACATAAAATAATAACATAAAAATTAAATTAAAAAAAAATTTTATAATTTCTAATTATTATTGTTTTTTCTTTTTAGTAATTTATTATTTTTTTTATTATAAATGTCTGGAAGAAGAAGCCTCTGGTGGTTGGTCTGGAGTATGTTGGTGTTTTTGTTTTCTGTTGGGATTGGAGGAAGGAATGTTCTCCTTGTTGTGTAGGTAGCTGGAGAGAGTGTATGGATTGGAAGGTAATTTTTGGGTAGAAGTAAAAGAGGCTGAGATCGAGTGTTGGAAGGTGTGCTTAATTATTATAGACATCTTCCAGTGATCATCAAGAAGTTGTTTCTTCAGGTTTTTTTCAAAGGCTTATGAAGAGCAAAGGCCTTAAGCATTTTTGAAAAAATCATACTTAGGTGTTGCTTCATATTGGTGTAATCCAGTGTTAATGTGGCTTATAGAGGGTGGCTAATCCCAATACTAGTTTCAGGAGGCAGGGCTCCAACTAAACAGAAGAACTGAATCAGTAATTTTTTTCTGTTGAAGAAATTGGATTAATTAATTTGGTACTTACAGATTGGGAGCTAATCAAATTTGTAAGCGGATGGAATCTGGACTGTTGAAGGATTTTGAATGGATGTAGTAGGAGGATAAACCAGATGGAGGTATGGATTTTCATGGTCATCCTCTAAATGGTGTTGAAAATATGAGCTAGAATGAGGACGTTCCTGTGGCCTAGTTGTAGAAGAAGGGCTGTTATTGTTGTTATTGATATTGGTGCTTCAATCAGTTTGGTTAGATACCGGTGGTGGAGTACCAGGCTGGTTGTAGGATGGAGCAGGAGAAGGTGACCTGGAAGCTGATTGGGATCTTCTGGATGAAGATCTGGAAGAAATCAAACTTTCAGATGCGTAATTGGCTGGAAGAGGAGAGGTGTAGTTAATTCTTCTTGTTCAAGAGGGAGAATTTTGTCTGGGAGCAGTGTTTGGTGCTCCGGTGTCTTCAGAAGTTATGGAATTTTTGGAATTTTTGGATGAAAAAATTGTTTAAAACATTGCTCTGGGAGCACTAGGAGGTTTTTGTGTGGTGTTATTGGTGTTTGCTGGAAGAATTTCGCTATTTTCCAGCTGATTTTGAAGGTTTTGAGCCAGATTTTTGCTTTCTAGAAAGCCAGGAGGGCCTCCTGGACGCAGTCTAGCAGCCTGGGGGGCTGATTTTGAAGCTGTTATAGCTGAATTCTCTGAGATAAAGGCTGTTTCTTGAGATGATAAAGCAGCTCTTTTGGAGATTGTTCTGGAGACAGAGCAGTGTGATCTTCTGGATGGAGCTGAAGATAAAGAAGAAGAAGCAGGAAAAAGTTCTGGGGATCTGGTAGGAGATCTAGAGATGTATTTGTGTAAAGGTGAAGGTGGTGGTATAGCATAATTGGGGTCTCTGTCACATTGTTTCTTTTTGGAGTTTCAAGAATCACAGGCCCTGTTGTAGAGTTTGGCCTCAGGGGTTGTAATAGTAAAAGTGCAAGTTCTGCACGTGTGGATACAATATTTTCAAGCATATTCCTTGGGAGCAGTGAGACAAGGAAGGTCTTATGGGTCAAAATCTGGGGATCCAGACATGATCTGTCATGGGACAACAATGAAGAGATAAGAGATAAATAAAAAAATTTTATCAGTGATGGGTAGATGATAAAGAGAAAGTGGAATTTCAGTAGGGTGGTTGTGGAGTATTGTGAATTGAATTATCTCTGTATTCTTATGCAAAGTATGGAAAGTCCGTCAAAAATTTAAACTGAACACTGTGACCAGTCCATCAAGACTTTAAACTGAAAAATGGTATAGTCCCCCAATACTATAAACTGAGGATGGTTTCTTGGTTGAGTCCTTCAGGAATATAAACATATAATGTGATGTTGGTGTGATTCTGGCAGAGGGAACCCAAAGGAGGAGTCTCTGAATTTAGTTAAGGCAAGAGTTGGGGAAACTGATGAGCTAGCTGCTCTGTAGAACAGTTACCCCAGAATGTTAGTTTATTTCTTTAGTCTTTCATGGTTTGATCTCTGGTTCTGTATTTATGATTTAGGTTTTGAGTCCCCCAAGACTATAAACTGAAGGTTTTGAGTCCCCCAAGACTTAAAACTAAAGATGAGTCCGCCAGGACTGTAAACTGAGGAATTTCCTATGATTGGATACATTCAGGAAGTCTGGAGAGTGGCCAAGAATTTCATTTCTAAGTCAAAAAGTTCAATCAAGAGTCAAGTTGCAGAAGAGAATCAAGAGATGAAACAAAGTGTTCAGCATAAGTCTTGAACTGGTGGATGAGGTGTTTCCTTTTCTCAAGGTCCTGTGGATCTCTATCAGGAGTGTATTGGAAGTAGTTTAGTAAAAGGTGTTTTTGTTCAGAGGAGTGTTGTTGGAACTTGGCCTTAATGGTGGGCAAGTGGTTAGGTGTTGGTTGTTCAATGGATCCTACATTGTCATCATCACTTTCAGAAGATGGAGGAACTGAGAAGTCATTGGTTTCAAAAGTAGAAGAAAGGAATAAAATTATTTTTTACCATCAGATGGACCAAGCATAGTGGAAGTGGTTGCTGTTGTGGTGTTGGCACTCTTCTTTGAAGGGTGTAGTTTTTTGACTAATCTGGGTATCAGGATGGATGGCCTGGATCTTTTGGTACTGGTGGAAGATGGACCAGGTTGAAATGGAGGTGAAGCTGTTGAAGATGATAATGGACCAAGTCTGAAGCAAGTCTTCTTTATGGATTGGCAAACATCACAGGAGGTTCTGTATGAATGAGCTGGTGGTGGGATGGTGCAGATTAGATTTTTGTCAATGCAGTATTGACAAGGGCCCATGTCAGTGGCTGATTTTGAAAGAAAGCTGAAAATGGTGGATCTGATAAAGGAAAATGTGGACATTCTCAATTGGAGGGAGGATGTGGTCTTCCAAAATTGGCAGAGGCCTCTATTGGTCGGTTTGGAGCTGTTTTTGTATGTCTAAATTGACATTGGTCAAGTAATTAGGTGTTATTTTGGTTTTATTCAGTGAATATTGGGATGATGGGTATGCAGGTACTACCATTGGATAGCCCTGGTTTTCTCTATATTTGATGCTTTGATGATATTTTTCATATTCCAAGTTTTAAGGGGTCATTTACTCACTTTTCATTTCTAAAAGATAGCTGTTTAATTTTGTTTTATGTGTTTTATGGGCTAACCTTAAGTCTTAGTGTTAAGTGCTTAGTACCATAAAGTAGAGCTAATTTGGCTCTATATTTTATATCTCAATGTTGTCATAGCTGTCACACGCCACGTGACACTCAAGGCAAAAGCAGCTCATTAAATCAATAATACAGAAGTCTAAATCCATACTCGAAGCGCAGAAAGCAATTCTACATAGTAACTGCAATTTTCCTTTGTGTACTCACTATTCAACCGCACTAGTCTAAACTTTAAATCTAAATTATTCAATCTCTCAATAGTGTGTATTAGTCCTTTCCTCAATAAGCGACACACAGCGCAATAGTCAACGTAATAGTCTGCTAAAAGGTTTATTAAGTATCTGTGGGTTATTAAAAGGGGTAGTGTGCATGGACAAGATGGTTAGTGGAGGATTAAAGGGTTAACGGATGTTAGTTAGGAGGGTCCAGGTGTAATGGGTGTAATTGTTGGTGGTCTGTGGTGTGCGGAATAATGGATGGGTATGAGGTCAATGCAAGGAGGAGTAATGGATATAAAAGGTGTTGGATTCTGGTTCGATAATTCTTTAGAATTAAATTGTAAAACGTATATATAGTTAATAGTGGTAAAGCTTCAGTTTAAATCATTATTATTGTATCTTCTCTTATTTTCTCAGTATTCATTTCTAAATCCTAAATATTTTGATTATTGAGTTTCCAACCCTTTGTGAGATCTTAAGAATATTAATATTACCTTTAAATTATATTAGAATTCTTATTGAAAATACCTCAAAGCAATCAGCCTTTTTCCTGCACTCACTCCCTGGAACCTCTCGACCTTAGGGAAAGGGGACACTCAGTCCAATATGTAGAGGACATTCCCCAGGATTTTGATGATTCTAGCGAGGAAGAAGAAGGAGAGGATATGATGCATGAGGCACCATCTGCCCCTGCTACTCACCCTTCTGGTAAACCTTCGGAACCTGGACCATCTAATTCTCTGGAAGACTTCATGAGACTTTTCATGAAAACCCTTTCCAATCCAACGTCTTTGGAGAGATCAAAATTCAAAACTCCTTCCATGAAATCTCCTGATAAATTCGATGGAGAACATCCAGAAAGATTGCGGCCCTTCTTGCAAACCTGCAAGCTCCTGTTCCATAACAACCCTCGAACCTTAAATAACGACCAATCGAATGTTGTTTATGCTTCTTCATTCCTAGCCGGAAAAGCAGCAAGATAGTTTGAACCTTATCTTCTAATGCTTTCTTTTACAGAAACCCACTTACTTATTTATAACTGGGAAAAGTTCGAAGACAAACTCTTTAAATTGTTCAGTGACCCTAATGAAACTGACAACACAGAAATTGAACTGGATTTCCTCCGCATGAGTGATAATGGTAAAGCCTCTGAATATATCTTGAACTTCAGAGCACTTCAAACTAGAGTAGGTTGGAATGATGCTGCCCTCAAGTATCATTTCAAAAAGGGACTTCCTTCGAGGATTCTGGATCAATTAAATCTTCATGGTACAAAGATGACTACTTTAACAGATTTAATGGATTAAACCCTCGAACTCGACAGCGGTTACCAAGGACGACTACAACATCGTTGATACACCAACAAATCTCAAGCCCTAAATTTTAAATTGGGACCTTCTTCACACCCATGAACAACTCAATCCAAACCCAATAAGGAAAAAAACAAACCTTGACCAAAAGGCTCGACCCCAGGTAATATCAGTAAGGTATTGGATCCAAAAGGGGAACTTAAAGAAGCTAAGAGGAAGAGGTGAGCAGATAAGGGGTTATGTATGTACTGTGGGGGTAAGCACAAACTAGATGATTGTGTAAAGTTGAAGGAAAGAGAAGGTACTAGTTCAAGGTCAAAAAACTAGTAGATATTTTACTTGTGTGCAGAGCAAACTATCTTATCTCTCCCAGTGCACATAACCTCCATGTCTAAAGGACCGGAGTTGCCTTAAACCGCTTGAGATTCATTCTTTTCAAGGAGGATACCCCCTTCAGTTGTCTTATAGACTCTGGAGCTTCAATTTCTTTTGTCAGTTTATCTTTTGCCAAGAAGTTAAAGCTGACATTTACAGATATTGATCGAACTCCAATATATTTGGTCAAATCAGAGGAACCCAAATATTGGGTAAGTAAGAAAGTTTTATGGGTTTTCAACTTTCCAAACTTTCCCCCCTTCAAGTGGGAATTATCAGTCTTGGACGCCCCAAGAATGGACGATACCATTCTTGGCCATGAATTTTTAACGCATTGGAATCCTAAAAATGATTGGTCACAGGGATTAATCACCCCACACACTAAGTATACTTCTAATTCTTAAATGCAGGTCAATAGGGAGTTAAACAACCCGCCTGAAAATGTACTGCTAGAAGTAAAATCTCTGCCAGATGACTTGCAAGCATATGATCTTTCTCTAAATGAGAAATTGGCTAACTCTTCTAGCTCGATAACTTCATTTGAAGAGGATTTAAATTGCCTCAAAGTAGTTGAATTATGCTCCCTCAATTCTGGTCTTCCCTCGACAGATTCTCTCAAAGATGATGAGGACAACCAAATCAATGTTGAAGCCATTGAGTCAACTCTACCAGAAATATATCATGATTTCCTCAATGTTTTCTCAATCCGCAAGGCCAATATATTACCACCTCATTGACCCTACAATCATCAAATAGAGTTAATAGGTCCAGTACCTCCGCCAGGTCCTGTCTATTCTTTATCAAAAGACGAATCTCAAGTTCTTCAAGACTACATTGCAGAGAATGTAGCCAAAGGTTTTATCAGAGCCAGTAAATATCCAACTGGCTCCCCTGTTCTTTTTGTAAAGAAAAAAGTCAATAGCCTTAGGTTGTGTGTTGAATATAGAAAGCTTAACACAGTTACAAAAAAGAATGCATATCCCGTTCCTCCTATGTCATTTCTTCTTACCCTTTTTAATGGTGCTAACTTCTTTTCTAAAATTGATCTTAGAGGCGCTTATACTCTTATTTGCATTGCAGAAGGTCATGAACCACTGACTGCAATGCGCACTAGATTTGGTAGTTTTGAATATTTAGTAATGTCTTTTGGATTATGTAACGCACCATCTACTTTTCAAACTTTTGTTAATGGCATCTTTCAAGATGTTGTCAAACAATTTGTTGTTGTCTACTTAGATGATATTTTAATTTTCTTGAAGACACTGGATGAACATATTCATCATGTTTGACAGGTTCTAAATTGCCTTCAAGATCACGGTCTCTACGCCAAGCACAATAAATGCGAATTTCTTCTTAAATCTATTGATTTTTTTGGTTTTACGTTATCCACTGATGGTTTAGTCATGTACGACAAAAAGGTCCAAAAAGTCCTGGAATGGCCTGAGCCCAAAAACATTAAATCCCTCAAAGGATTTTTGGGTTTTGCCAATTTCTATAGAAGATTTATTAAAGATTACTCTAAAACTATTTCCAATCTTACTTCTCTTCTTAGAAAAAAATTCCTTTTTTTTACTTCTACAGCATAAAAGGAATTCAAAGTATTGAAGACTGAATTTACCACAGCCCCAATTCTTCGACACTTTGATTCTTCTGCTTTGACAATAGTTGAGACAGACGCTAGCGATTATGCTATCGCAGGGGTCATTTCTCAATTCAATCCTGAAAAAAAATTGTCTCATTCTGTTGCTTTTGAGTCACGCAAATTCATTGCAGCAGAATTAAATTACAAAATTCATGACAAGGAGCTTTTAGCTATTATTCATTATCTTAAAAAATGGTGCTCTTTTCTTCTCAGCCTAGATAGTCCTTTTCAAATTCTGACTGACCAAAATGCTTTGAAATAATTTAAGTCTTCCAAAGTGTTAACTAGGCCTCAAGCCAGGTGGGCTGAATTTTTGTCTGAATTTCCTTTTTCTATTTCCTATCGCCCAGGTAAGAACTTCATTGTCCCAGATATCCTGTCATGTCGGGACAACATTTACCGACAGCGGGGGGATGCATTTGCTGACAAGAACCCAGCAAATGTGAAATAAATTTTCAACAAATCAAAGTTAGCGACTCATCAACTTAATTTGATGACAATTCAATCTTTCCAAAATCCGCTATCCAACATCCTTGAAGCTCAGTCAAAGGACAATTATTGTTTAGGGATAAAAAAAATACTCTTGAAGCAAGGAGCCAAAAGATTTAGTATTGAATCAGGTCTATTAGTTTTTGAAGGTAGAATATTCATACCCGACAATAATGAAATAAAATTATGGATTTTCAATAGTCGACATGATTTTCCACTAGCTGGTCATTTTGGGGTTGATAAAACCTACCAGTTAATAGCGAGGGATTTCTTCTGGCCAGGAATGACCAGAGAAATCAAGGCCTATATAAGATCTTGTTATGAATGTAATAGGAATAAGGCTCCCCATCACCAGAAGCATGGGTTGCTTCAACTGCTTCCTAATCCCTCTAAACCTTGGGAATCCTTATCAATGGACTTTATTTCTCAACTTCCTCTTTCTAATAATTTTGATTCTATATTAGTAATAGTAGATAGATTTTCAAAAATGTCTATTTTCATTAAAACCACTACTACTTCTACAGCAGAAGATTTGTCAAAATTGTTTCTTGAATATGTATTTTCCAAACATGGCTTACCTAAAGATATTATTTCAGATAGAGGCTCATTGTTTGTATCCACATTATGGACTCAATTGCGTCGACAACTCAATATCACAAGGAATCTCTCCACAGCCTATCGTCCTGAAACGGATGGGCAAACAGAAAGGGTCAACCAAATCCTCGAACAATACCTTTGAATGTATGTCAGTTACCAACAAGACAATTGGACCACATGGTTACCATTAGCTGAATTTGCTTATAATAACTCGACTCATTCTTCAACACAACAATCTCCTTTCGAAACTGTTTATGGAAGACATCCTCGATTCAACTCCATCCATGTAGGAACTAGTCATCCTGTGGAACATTATCTTTGAACCATATCACGACTCCAAGAAGAACTTAAATCAAATTTTGAATTAGCAATTTAAAGGTACAAGGAACAGGCTGACAAACATCAACAATCTGCTCCTTCCTTCAAACCACGTGACAAAGTATGGCTTGATGCACAAAACACTTGAACAACTTGACCATTAAAGAAACTGGCTGAAAAACGCTTGGGACCATTCAAAATTGACTCCGAAGTCTCTAACACTACATTTTGACTCAAGCTACCTCCTAAATGGCAGGCTATTCACCCTGTTTTCCACGTATCTCCCCTGGAACTGGATTGAGAAACATACCTGGGCAGGAACCAACCTCCTCCGGAACCGGTCGAAGTAGAAGACCATCTAGAGTGGGAAGTAAGTCGTATCCTTGATTAAAGAGTGCGCAAGGGGAAACTTCAATACCTCGTGGAATGGGAAGGCTTCCTCAATGACTCAGAAAAAACATCCTGGGAACCAGCCATCAATGTTTCTAACACCCCTGAACTCCTAAAATCTTTTCATCTTAAATATCCTTTAAAACCAAAACCTTAGAACTATCTTTATTTTTTCCTCTTCTTTCTCTTTTCTTTTCTTTTCTTAAAAATTCTAAAACTTCTTCTCTGCTAAAATCCTTAATCTGTTTTTTCTTTTCTTCTTTCTTCTTCTCAAAAGCCTTTTTAACCTTCTTTAAAAAATAAATAAAAAAATTAAAATAAAAAAAATAAAATAAAATAAACTAAAATCAAAATTAAATTAAATTAAAAAAGTAAAAATGAAAAAATATAATAAAATAAAATAATAAAATTAAAATCTTAATATTCATTAAAAATAAAATCTTATAAAATAAATATTTCTTTTAATTTTCTTTCTTTTCTTTTTTCAAACTTTTCTTCTTTCCCTTATTTCTTTTTCTTCGAACTATCAAAATTTTTCACAAATTCAATACGACTATCTTTCTTAAACTTCACTTCAATCTTCTAATCTCTCTTTTAAAAATTCTTCAAACAAATTACTTCTTTCTTTCAAATTCTTTTTTTTCAAAACTATTTTTCTTCTTTCTTTTCCAATAACCAAAATTCCTCAAAAACTTCAATAAATAAACTTTCACGAATAACAAATTTTTTCTCTCATTAAATTTTCATTTCAAACAAAACTGTTTCAATCAACTATTTCTTTTTTCTTACTTAAATTTTTTGTTTTCAAAACTTAAACTAAAATTCCTTCTGTTAAACATTCTTTCTTTTCTTCTTTCAAAATTTTAAACAAAATTTTATTCAAATCTTTTCTTTTCTTTCTCAAAATCTTATAAAATATATATTTAAATTTCAACTAAAACAACAAAAATAAATAAATAAATACACAAATTGCTTTCTACTTTTTTTCTTCCCACTTTCTTTATTTCTTTTTCTTTTTTTCCTTCCATTTCAAATTTTCTCCTGTATTTTCTCCCAAACCAACTTCTTCATTTTTTCCAAAACCACCCTGATTTCCTTCCTGCAGTTCTCAAATACCTCCTCCTCTCCTACCGGTACCATTTCTCCAATTTCTAGTAATTCTTTAGCCACGTCGAAGGAGGCAGAATTGACAATCTTGTTGACCTCACCGCTTAAATCTTTGATGAATTGAGTTCGCCTACCCTGCCGAGGTTTCTTTGACCATACCTGGTTAAGAGTCTCTCCTTTGTCCTCCCTCAAATCAATCACTGGTTGATTTGCCTCAACTGGCAGCAATGGCGCAGCTTCCACAATTGGAGCTTCTGCGATGACATCTGAATTCTAAAACATATGGTCATCAGTAACAAAATTTTTTTTAAAAAAAAGAAGAACAGACTTACTTCAAAAAATGGGTCATCTTCTAAAAATAATTTTGGGGTGACTTCCACCTTCATATTCTTCTCCTCTTCATCATCTTCGATGAACATCCGCCGCTTTTTCGGCATCCGTCTCAAGATGGGGACTTCATCCTCATCCTCTTCAACTAACTCATCCACCTCTTCTTCCACCCCTCGTTTTTTACTTGTGGCCACGGTATCTTCGACCTCCTCCTCAATCTCTCCCACCAACTGATCATCCCCAATTGATACGTCCCAAATATCTTTGACCACCTCTTTGGTCTTCAGTATTACCCAATATTTGGTTTTTATAAAACGTCGTTCGATGTCCGCGCTTTTTGATAAGGCATCACACGCCACCCATCTCCAGCGGCAAAAATCACATTTCTGGAGAGGACCTCGTGTCAGCGTGCTTTCAACGCAGAAATACTCCATCAATTCTCAGGCTGTACAGGCTTGAGAAAATTGCCGGGTAATGATTCCACCATCCGCTTTGGGATGTGAAGGCATGGGAGTTGGGGTAGGACAAATCGACATAATAAAATATAAAAATTAAAGTAAGAATGGAGAGAAAGTAGTGTGGAAAAGTATGTCTCACGCTCAACGGAGCTCACATTTTTATACCCGGGAATCTTTCATGCTCCACGTTGTGGCATTCCAAATCTGGGTAGGCTACTTAGGTGAAAATTTGATTGGACCTTGGTTGGAAGAAAATCATGGTGTTAGCTGGTGTTAATTTGGTTGAGTGGAGTTAACTGGAGTTTTTTTTTGGGTGGATTTATGGTGATTTTTGGAGGATTTATGGTGTTTTGGAATGGATATATGTTGGTATTCCTATTGTTATTTGATGGTTTCATGGATTGGGTATTGGTTTTACTGGATTTTCTAGGGCTCTCTTGGTATTTTTGGTGGATGCAGTGTGATCATGGAGTAGCCATTTTTTTTTCTGGTGCACTCCGGTGCGCTCCGGTTTGCTCCAGTGATTTTCCGGTGCAAAAGCAAAGTGTACTGGAAAAATTCTGTCATTGTGGAAAAGTTTGGTTATGGTGAAAAGATTAACTCACTCTGGCCAAATTAGCTCATTATGGCAAAAAGAGCTCATTGTGGCAAAATTTGCTCACTGTAGGAAAGTCTGAAACCAGTGCAAAGTTTGGTCACTGCAGAAAAGTCTGGGCACTGTGGTAAAGTTTGTTCACTGTAGAAAAGTCTGATCACCAGTGCAAAGTTTGGTCACTGCAGAAAAGTTTGGCTATTGTGGCAAAATTTGGTTAGAATTTATCATGCTTGTTAGATCAATAGTTTATTGTGGATCCTATGCATGTAGGGTATTGTTGGAAAGGTCTGGAGGAGGAGAATCAGATAGAAGGAGGAGAATCTTAGTCTTCTACATGTTTTTTGTCTTTTAGTTTTGATAACAAGGGTCTTTTTTGATAATTAACAATATTTAACATATAACATCAATTATAATAAAAAATATCAACATATAGGGTACCATTGGATTGCTCTCATCCTGGGTGACTCAAATTTATTTCTTTTCCTATAAAATTTATAAAAAAAATATATAATAAAGAACACTCTTTAATTTTGGTGGGAAACTGGGTAAATCTGGGGCAGACCTTTAATAAGGCACCTTTGAACAGATCATCCCAAGGGTAGTTTCTGGGGCACTTTACTGTACTTTTCAGTCTCTGGGGCAAGTGTTGCTGCTTGTTCTAAGTATTTTCTGTGACTTGTATCAGTGTAATCTGGTATAAGGTATTTGTTTTGGGGGTGTAATCATTTATTGCACTTATTTTTTTCTATATTATAGGTTTCCAACACTTTCAAAATCTTTCTCTCATATTTTCAACTTATCCAACTCTTCAAGAAGATCTTCAAGCTTAGTTAATTGAATCTTACATTTACTTAGAGTGACAGGGATTTCTTTTTGTTTTTCCAACTCCCTTGGATTCTGCCTGCAGCAAGGCGACTGTAGGAGTCTACTCTACAATGTGACATTCAAGGAAAAAGCAGCTCATTAAATCAATAATACAGAGGTCTAAATCCATACTCGAAGCGCAGAAAGCAATTCTACATAGCAACTGCAATTTTTCTTTGTGTACTCACTATTCAACTGCACTAGTCTAAACTTTAAATCTAAATTAGTCAATCTCTTAATAGTCACCACAGAAAAAATGGGGGGGTATTGCTAGCAATACCCCTTGCTTGAACTCAATTGAGCCACAAATCTATTCCTGAATTATGCACACATCATCACCATGTAGGAAATTGTTTGGCCTTACATTTGGTCAGAGATTTGTCACAAATTGAGCTCAAGATGAACCTACATTGATCACCGTTTGATCTTGAAAAATCCTAATTTGATCATGAGTTGAACTCCCTTTGATCTCACTTTGATCTAACATAAGCTTTTGCATATCCAATATGTCAACTATTCACTTTCAAAAAGATTCGTAATGAATTTCACATGGAATATTAGAACCAAAACCAGTAATTTTGAGTAAATGGCTCATCAAAATGATTAATCTACAACAAAATACCATCAAAATTCAATCTGATTACTGAAAACTTTTGGTAAAATGACTAATAGATATTTAAATTGGAAAATAATATTCCATTTCTCAATTTCAAATTCAAAATATAAATCCTCGTTTCAAATGTGAATTTTGTAGATTCCTTGCCTTCCTATATTATGAGTAATATTTGAGGTATTTTACACCTTTGTAAATATGGTGATGTGCTGCTAAAAATTATCTCTGTTTCAATTCAACTTTATTGAAGCTTGATTCCAGAATGATACATATTTTATAACTATTTTGAGAAAAAAGTCACTAGTAATGAATTTAGCCTTTTATCTGTCCTTTATTAAACCTCACTTAGTCCTACTTAAATCCAAATTGACCCACAAAAACCTTATTTGGGATATTTTTTAGCCCAGGATGATTCAAGATTGGAGCAAAATATTATTTTAAATATCCAATATGCCTATTGATTAAATTTCTTCAAGCTTACTTAAAATTCACATTAAAATTAACTTTCACAGGAAATATTAAACACAAATCTTGAAAATATAGTATTTAAAATCAAAATAAATATAATATAATATGCTTACAACAAAATTTTCTTTCTGGATTAATTGAAACAAAAAATTGTTCATTTGTGAAAATAGAAAAAATACTATCCATCCTGAATTTAGAATTCATTTTTAAAAATTTAATGCCCCCTCACTTTCAAGTTTATCATGTATTTCAAAAATTATATTTTTAATAATTTTGTGAATAGTACACCTGAGATATAAACTTGGGGATATCAAAAACTAAAACATCAGCAAATTGAAATGTTTTTTATTGTTATGAATGGAAATAATGATTGAAAAACACCATTAGAGCAAGTTTGATTTTGAATAATAGGCATACTTTCTCATGTAAGTTTCAATAAAAATAATTTTTATTCTTACATAAGTTGTGGTGGATACATTTGAGCTCAAAAAGAATTAAAATTGACAAAATAAGACTTTTATAATTCATATTCAAGAATGAAATTACCCTTCATTATCTACCTGTAAACTATTTTAAATTAAATAATTTCAAAGTCAGTATATACTGATGTTTCTTCTAAAAAATTTATTATATAGATTAATAGTCATAAACAGTTGACATAGATTTTAACTTTATATAAGCAATCTTTAATGCATAAAATGATAAAATTATCTTTTACGTAAAAAGTGATGAAGGAAAAAAATATTATTAAATTTTTGATGCACTATCAATAAAATTGAAGATAGAGCATATCAAAAGTTTAAACTTAATTTCAATTTTGATATCATCATTTTATATTATTTTACTTGAGTAGAAAACAGATTTTAAATCTGAATATAATTTTAAATCCCATTAGTTTGTAGATTTCAACATTTTAAACTATGAAATAAATATTTATGAAAGAATTTTACAATATTTGCCCTTCTAAAAACTCATAAATCCAACTTCAAATCTTCTAACCTTCACAAGTAACCACAATGCATTCTGAAAATACTCTATATTTAAATAATTAAAGGTAAATAAAATTATGTTTTTATTCTTTATTTCAATTTTTGATAAATAATATATATATATATATATATATATATGATTTCTTAAAAAGTCTAAGAGGGAACTTAATAGTGGTTTTGGCATTAGATATATAGATTCAACTTTCAAAAAATTTGTTTGGAATAAATTACAAAGACAAAAAGGATATATTTTGTTGAAATAATACTGATTTAGGTTATCTTAAAATTTTATTAACCATTTTTATGGAATATCAATCCATGGTTCTCATTCTTTATGATATTATCATAGAATTTTTTCCTTTTTTAATTTAATGATTTTCTATTGTGTGGTATGTAGGTTAAGATAAGTTTAAAAGATTTATTGAAGATATATATACCAGACACAGTATAATTTGTAGATTTATAACTATAAATTACTTTTCTGATGTTTTACATCATTGATAAGTAACTCATGAATTACACAAGTAAATAATTATAGTCCATGAAAATAAGTCCTTGTGAATTTCAAATTTTTTGTTATTCTTAAAATCATTACCCAAATAAACTAAAAATTTCTTCAAATATTGATTGAAAGAAGGAGTTAAAAAATCTTATTTTGTAGGTATAAAAGTTTGAGTTATTTTTCATATTATCAAGTATAATGAACATTTGTAAATTTTAACTTGAAAACTAGTGATCATAGCAAAGTAATACTGGAAGAATCAGATAAAAAGGGTGGAATAAAGTCATAGCACAACATGAAATGATACAAAATTGTTGATTTTTGGCTCACAAAATTCAACATATTTTTAACATATTTTACCACCTTTAGATAATGTTTAGTGGATTTTAACATTATTATAACAAGCAAACTTAACAATGTTTTGATTTTTTTAACAAAAATAAATATTGTTAGATCATTTTTTTTAAAAATATGACTTATTTTTATGCTTTATCTACAATAGTTAGTAGTTTTTTTTTGCAGAAATTACTTGTTTTGATATTCTATTTTTGAATTTTTTAAGAGAGTTCATTGCATTAAAGCTTTGTATTAATTTTTCATTAAAGCATCATATTTTAAATCTAGAGATTTGGTTTTGAAATAATATATATTTTTATGTTAATTGACTCATTATTTTTGGATTGATAAATTATGTTAAAATTGGGATTGCTTATTTCTAGTGAGTGTACATCATAGTTGGTTTTCAAATCAAAGATTAATAAATGGTGAAATTTTGTAAAATTCTAAATATCTTTTAAACCTTTTTGATTTAAATAATGTTTAATGTTATGTAATCATTCTATAAGTAGAACACAGTTAAAATCTGATAATGGTACATTGCTTTCAATTTCTAATACTAAAATTCTATTCTACTTGAAACAATGTAAACTAAAGCTTGGTATCTCATAAGAAACTCACAATTTTCAAAAATCATATTTCCAACTTTTTAAACATGATACACATTAAAATATATTTTTAGAATAATTTCCTAATTAGTTTCAAATACTAGAAAATAGTGACTTCAATTTATTTTAATACTTAAACCATTCTGATGAGTTAATTTCACAATCCTCTAAGTAACATATGGTTACCATTTATACACATATGCATGATTTCTCCTTTTGTTTAATTTTAGCTGAATCTAAAAAGTAAAATCACATGTTGAATATCATCTATAGATAAACTTCTTATATTAGAAGCTAATATTTCATATGAGAAATTTGTTATTGAGTTTGGGAAACATTAATAAGTGTTGGTTATTATAATTGAGCCATTTATTCAAGTAAATAAAAATGATGAACTTCTAAATATTTCATATATATATATATATATATATATATATAATAAAAATTAACAATATAGTAGCATTTAACCATGGTTTTATACTAATGTCATATAAAAAAAGGGATTGAACTAAAAATTTCAGTAAAGAAAATAAAAATAAGATAAGTCAATATTCTTGTTTATATTCTCATTTTTTTGAAATGGCTTACTTAAGGGAGAAAATTATTTGGTTTTAGAGTACAAGAATTTCTAGATAAAAATCTTGACAATATAGTTTGACCCTCTCAAAAAGAAAATTCCTAAAATTTTACTATCACATTTTATATATTTGTTAAGTAATAGAAAATGGAGTTGTGTCTTTGACAATGAAGCTTTAGAAAATGAAATAAATGATTTAACTTAATAATATAATTTTTGAAACAATAAATCATGTATTCAAAAAAAATTATATATCTTACAATTAAGATAACAGTATTAATTAAGCAACTCTAACAACTTTGGAAAGAAAACAAGAAAAAAATAATTTTTAAAATGCATAAGTTATTTTTAGAATTTAAGGAAACTAAATAGCTCTACCTGTAAACTAGCCTTAAAACAGGCTTATATTTAACATGTGGAAATTCATACATAGTACCCTTCCATCAGTAGAGCAGAATAAAATTTATGTAGTTTTATTTTATTAATTTATAATAGTATTTTTATTTTTTGCTTTTTCATTAGTATAACTATATATTTTTTAACTTTTTTGTTTTTCATAAAATGAGTTCAAAGCTGCACATCACTACTTCAAGATGAAACTCCATATAATGTAATAAATGAATGATATATTATAATGAATATTACTAGAGACTTTTCAAAAATGGTGATTAAGAATTATTATTATAATTTTTTAAATTTTTATTATTATTCTATCTCTTGAAAGGAGATGGCCATATCTCAATTTAATTAGTTTTTCCTCAGAAAAAATTATTCTTGATCTAAATAAAATTGCATCGCTATTAACTAGATGTTATTATACAATTTTACCAATTTTTTTATCTGAACATAGTTGAAAGTATGTATAAATTAAAGTGTTTCCACATAGTCTTACTATTATCCCACCATAATTTTCACATTTAGATTTCATTATAACTGTAAAATAAGTTTTTCAATAATTTTAATAATACCTTAATATTTAATAATTTAGTTACATAGTAGATTTTTTATCCTTTTTTTATATGAGGCTTATTATATAAACACCACTTTTAGATTTTATCCATTTTGATGTCTGATAATTTAAATTTTCATTTAACCACCCAAATTATATCAAAAAAATTTCAAAAGTATATTTTTTAATGTAATCTTTTTGATAAACTTATCATTTCTTATAGGTTATTCTTCAACTATTTATTGTAATTAATTACCCACTCATTTATGGTCTGTTATTGTTGTTAATTACATACAGACAAAATAAGGATACTCTCATTTTATATTGGAGCTTTAAATTAAAAAGTAAATACTAGTGGCTGGTATTAAATATGAAGTTGTTATAACTAAGTTGAACAATAATTAATGATTAAATGGCATTGTATATTACAAATTTTATTGAAGGTATATAAAAATAACACTTAAGAAATATATATAAGATATATATATAACCATTGTATATCAAATATGAAGTGCTTATCAACATAATCTTTTTAAATGATTTTCAAATTTACTTAAAGAGACATTAATATTACCAATTCAAATTTTATATCAAATATAACAATATTATTATTTCATTTTTAATTAATTTACAAAAAATTTGAGTTACAAAGTAATTTAATTCAGTATTTAATGAATGTTTTTGAAAAATATTTTTAAAAATAGAAATAACTCCTCACAAAAAAAAATATAATTTTTTTTACTTACAATTTGCAACAAATTTCTACCCTTAAAATATTGGTATTCTTCTAACAAAAATATTTTTTAAATAAATTTAAATTTTTTTTCATTATTCAATTACAAAATGTCAAATTTATAATTTATTTTACCTTACTAAAAAATTTAGTAGAAAATTTAATTTTGTATTTCCAAAAAATAAACTTAAATGTCAAAAATTAAAAAAAAAAATTATAAATATAATTATGAGAAAGAGGTAGATTAAATTTATAATATTCATATAAAAAAATTTCATATATTTTATGGTGTTTGAATTTTAAATTTAATGTATTAAAAAATAATTATTAAATAACCAAGCCAAATGAAATCGGCTTGGGTTTTTGGTATCACTAGCACTTATTTTTTTTCTTATACTCACATTTTAATTTTTTTTAATTTTTTTTTCTAGATTTCTCATTTTTTTTATGATTTTTAAGGTTTTTAAGACTGAAGTTGCTTTCAAACAACTTCAGTCTAACTTATCTCTCACTTTCCCACCATATTGCACCTGGTAGGGAAAGTCACTTCCATTTTAGAGACCAAAGTCCCTTGCAGGGACTTTGGTTTCTCTGTGTGCATTGCACAGCCAGTTTTTTTCTGGCTGTGCAATGCACTGCATGCAGCACATGCAACACGCATTGCTGCTGCAAGTAATGCGCATTGCATGTGCTTCCCATATCTCATGCAGCTGACTTGATATCAGCTGCATGAGATATGAAAGCAATTGTGCAATGCGCGTTACTTGCAGCAGCAACGCGCGTTGCACACAATTTTGGCCACCTCCCAGCCTAGTAAATTAGCTGGGAGGGTGGCAAACGTTACAGCAAGCAATCAAAGTCGCTTTTAGCGACTTTGATTGCTAGAAAGAGACACTTCCAGCCAGGGGAAACCTGGCTGGAAGTACTAAATTGCAATGTAAGGGACCCAAGCCAATTTCAAAGGCTTGGGTCATAAATTAAGGTTTCTAAAAAGCAGCCAGTATAAATCTGGCTGCAATAAAAAGTAAATTTTTTAAATAAAATACATAAAAAAATAAAAATGTGTTCAAATAAAATATACAACACTCTTCAGCCGGTAAGAAGCAGCCTTCCATTGTTACACATAGAAACAAAATCAAATGTTTCTTTCAGCAACATTGTTCATGTTTTAATATTTTGAACCAAGTAAGATCAGGAAAAAGGTCACGGCAAAAAAATTGCATAATTATAAGTCTCCCAATTTAATATGGTGGGGAGTTTCATATTTTAGAAATAGGTGGTGCACATTATATTTCCCTTTAAAAAAATTCAAAAATGAATTAATTTTGACGCAATGTAAATTTAAATGTGATGAGTGTATGTTTTTTAGCTACGTGAAACATGGTAGCTAGAATTATTTGTCGTCAATTTTTTTTAGATGTGAAATTCAGCGTTCCACAAATGTTCATCTGTACAACATGCAGCCAAGTAAATTCTGGCTGAAATTAGTATATGCATAGGAAAAAATGATCATGCTGTGCACAGTGCCTTGGCAACATCATTCTTGGAATTTAGATGAAGTTTATCATATGACTTGGAGAGCTGCATTTTTTTGAAAATGAGATCAGTGAAAATTCATGATATCTACATCTGTTTGCCACCCAATTTCTTTTTCCTTTCTCTTTCTCACTTACCTTTTTCTAAAATTATCCATCATATTTTTGCTTTATCATTTTGAATTATTGGTACTGTTCTCTTGACCTTATCTGATTACTGGTAAGCAAATTTTTCTTGCTATTGCATTTCATATCATTTTGGTTTGTTACTCTTTTTTACACTTTTGACAAGTTAATCTAATGATTCTAATTCTGAATTTATTTTTATGGTATCTTTTACTGTACCCTTTTGATTCATTATAAAAAAATTCTTTTTCAGTTAACTTAAAGTTTTTTTATTTGTTTGTCAATTTACTTTTCTTTATTCCTTATAAAAAATGTTCAATTTATTTATCTAACCATTTATTTTTTAAAACAGTGATTATAAAATAAACTTTATAATTAATTTTCATCAATCAGCTAAAAATGGAAGAAGATTTTATAGACATGTAAGTTCATGTTTTGCTTATCATTTTTCTATATTTCTTTAATACTTTCTCAACCATTATATTATTAATATAAAGAGTAAAACATCATCTCGTACTTGCTGAAAGCATACAGGATAATGTTTTGCTTTTCATAATAATAATTAGATTGTTTGAACTTTACTTTAATTTATTGATTTTTAAGTTGTTTCAAAGTCTCGTACTTGCTGAAAGCATACAGGACAATGCTACAATTTAAAAATTAATAATTTATTGAAGTATAACTTTCTAAGTCAATATATTGGTCAGAGCAAGATTTTTCATTTTATATATGTGGATATGATAATTCTGTAAATTTTTTAATATTACTAGTGTATTGGAGTTATACTTTCATTATATTATTAATATTAAGTGTAGAGCCAAATCTCGTACTTGCTGAATGCATACAGGATAAAGCTATACTCTTTATATGTATAATTTAATAAAGTATACCTTTGAAACACTTTCTTAATATTTGAAAGAAAGAAAAAGTATATAAATTTACTAATATGTAGATATGCTAACTTTTGTATTTCTAATATTGAAGATATGATAAAGTTAAAGGTATCATTGACTGATAATTGAAATTATGTTACTATTTTCTAATTTTTGATTTTATTCTATTTTAAATCAAAATTGAATTCTCTTAGGATTGAACCATCAATGAGTAAGAATTTGAAAAAAAAACGGCCAGGGAAGAACTCTAACAATAGGTGGGCCAAAGACATTGCTACTGGAATAAAACTTGTAAACGCTCTTGGAATGGATACAAATGGGAAGAAGCCACATTTCTATGCACGATCTTATGCAAATAATATGACAGATTGCAATAATTATTACAATTTTTTTCCTGGATGTAGTATTTATAAACCAAAAGGTGTCTTAATACCTAATGTTCTTGTGCAGACTTTTGAAATTCATGAGCTCAAAGAACTAGATATGTTAGAAGCTACGGTGCAATGCATTAAGGATCTTTCTTACTGCAAACATGAAATTAAAAATAATGGTTATCATCGAAGAGCTGGTGGTTTTGGAAAAATGTTTGGTGGTGGCTTTATTTTAGATAGGAAGAAATCTTTATATATTCGTAAGTATCACTTTTTTTAATTTAAATACTGAATTTTTGAATGCTTTTCTTGCAGATTAAAACACTGATGATATTGTACAAACGGATGAATATAAAAAATGAATGAAGAGGATTGCAATGTACTTTGAATATTTTTTTAAAAAAATATCATATGTAAAGTACAATGAGGCAACTAATCTTTGTGCAAAACTTGGTATTCCTGGATTTTCAAAAGTTTCTAGTGAAGAAGAGGGTGTACCATTTGCTAGTAATTTAACTTGGACATCTGGAGCAAATTGTAATGGGTTCTCCAATGAGGTTCATCTCAATAAGGATGCAAGTGAGTATACTTTAGGAATATTTTTTCCTAAAGATACAGAAAGCAATACCATTCATATGAAGTATGATAAGACCCAACCACGACAAACAGGTGGAGAAATTATGTTTCCCAAAATTCGAAGTAAAATCAACTTTGAAGCAACTAATGGAATAACAGTGACATTATGGCCTGCCAATCAATTAAGGCATTTTACCTCAAGATGTCACGAAATTCCTGGCTTCACTAGGATAGGTTCTTCTATTCAAATCAGCACTAGACTTTTTCATGCTATAGAAAAGCTTAATGTTTTTGATATTTATATTTCAGAGTACTTGGAAATTAAAGAAGAAAAAAATAGGTATAAATATTTGATTAGTGCTTTGAGAGTTTTTTTGAAAAGAGATGACTTAATAGAGGAAGAAATAAATTCAGCAAAGTATTATTTATCTAATGTTAAGACAAATCTAAAAAATCAAGATATTTAAATATTAAAAATTTATATTATATATACACAACTTAATGCAAAATTAAACATGATAAATACTGGGAGTAGCTGTAACATTTTCAGTTTTGATAATTATAGTATTATCTATTTTTTTTATTTGTGAAATAAAATAATTTTTTTTCATAATATTATAAGAAAATTTGCTTTCCTTTTGAGGAAATATATAAGTTGTGAAATCTTTAAATGTCATTTTTATTAAATTGGTAGAAAAGGTTCTAAAATAAAAAAACTATAATAAAGAATTTGAAATATATTAGCCATAAAAATGTGCTTTTAATGCTACCAAATTAACTGTATAGTGTTTTAGGTCAAACAGGCTTATTAATAAAAAAGTTAATAATAAAGAGTTGATGAAAGAATTTTGAATCAATAATAGATTAGATTGTATTTTTTTAAGAATGTACTCATTTAATTATTTAAATTTTTCTACTTCTGATTAAAAATGTTACACTCAACGAAAATATTTGTAATAATTAATAGATTATATAATATTAAAGGTAAAGTAACAAAACTAGAGCAGTTATCATATTTTTATATAAACAATAAAATATTTAAGAATTTAATACAAGTATTTGAAATCATATAAGTAGATTTTAAAATCTTTGTTATTGCTGGACTTACAATAATTTTTTTTAATAATTAATTTAGAAAATCATGTCAAAGGTTACTTAATAAATTTCAAAGATGGTCACATTTTTGATGTATTTGAAGGAAAATAACTTGAATTATACAAGATAAATAATATAGACAGAACTTTATCTATTTACATGTTGGAATATTAATTTATTGAAAGGCTATGTTTAGCAAAAAAAGGTGATACTGGCTGAATGGAGCTCCAGTGATTAAGAAAATCTGCAGAAATAGCCCTAGCAATTCCCGGAGGACTTTGGGTATCAAATTTTAAAGGAAATGGATCACACTTGCTTATAAAAGGTTTTATTAATGTTAAAATATAGTTATTTAAATTTTTCCAAATTATTTCTTCCATCAAATGATTTTTTCTTTCATGTAAATTAAGAAACTTAACTTCTGATATTACCTCCAAGCAATCAGCTGCTGAAGCCAATCTATGATCTTGAGAGCTCAGAAATAAACCACGGACACCATTGATTATATAGAATGTGAAAGATTGATATCAGTGGTGGGAGTATTCAGAATTTATTTTGTTTAGTGCAGCCTTTTGTTTCTGTCTCATTATAGTCAGTTCAGTATTTTTGTTTTTCTCACTTGATTGTTGAGCTTCGCTAGTCTTGCCACTTGATATTGTTGCAGCACAATATTTTGATTTAATAATGATAATTGACATAATTATATCAATGATAATATTGCTGATTTGAAGAAGAGTTGACATTGATATATCACGGGTTTGAAGTGCAGTGGGACCAACTTCTAAGCCATCAGCAATCGGACTCTTCAGATTTGAAAGGCGAGCTAGAAGTTGAAGACCATGTTCAATTGGATAATCTGAGTTAATGTTTTGATGTGATGGAAGCTGGCTGAATTCATGTGCGGTCAGATAAAGTGAAGATGATATAAGAGATACCCATGAAGAACGGCAGTGGTCACTTGGGATCATTAATCTCATGAGCATTCGGATAGGATTGGATTCAGGGTGATCTGTTTTCTTTGTTGAGGAAAGAATTTCAGTATTTAAATCATCAGGATCACATAAATCTTTTTTTTTTGAAATCAATATTATCTAGTACCCATAGCTGTGAGCTATCAATCTCTAAAAAAATATTTGCTACAAAAGGAAAAAAAATAAGTAAAAGAACAAAAGTCAAGACTAAAAATTATGGTAACTTACATAACTCAGTAAGTTTTGAAAGCCAATCTTCTCCACAAGTTTTTCCCAATGAAAAGTAAACATTGGAATATTTAACATGGGTTCTTGGGAAGAAGTAGAAGAGCGTAATTTGAGGAGAGTAACAATTTCCAACCACGACCTGAGGACCTTTGCCGTGCTGATTCTACCTTTATAAAAATTATGAATTTTACAGAATTCCTCCTGCAAATCAGAGTCTTTTAGAAGTGAGGGTGAAAAAGTTAGAGGTTTTTTTGATATCTTGATTGGAGTTGATTTCATTGGTAGAGAAGCTTTCAAAGTGGTCAAAGTAGGTAATTTACGAGGTGATGGGTATTGCTTCTTAGAAATGAAGGAATTTGGTGATGAGCTGTTTGAATCATCATCTTTATCAAACATATCGTCATGTCTTGAAGAAGATTTTAAATTTTGCTTTTTTTGATGAACAAGCATAGCTTCATATTCTGACAGTTAATCATCGCTATTTTCGTTGCTCTTTTCATCATCTTCATCAGGGAGAGGGAGTTTATGGATGGAACAATCTACAGCAGGTGAGTTTCTGGTACAAAATATCAAAAGAAAGATAAAAAGTACAATATGTAAGCAATAAAAGAGATATATGATTGAATTTTAAAGATAAAAGAATAACAATAAAAAAAAAGGAAACAAGAATATACTCATTATCAAATCCTTTGCTTTTTTTTTGAGATTTATTATTTGATACATCGGAAAATTCATTAGCAGAAGCCGGTTTAATATGTCGAACAAAAGAGGAGCCTTGGGATAATCTCTTTTTCTTGGAGCGGATAACAGGTGTTTCAAGATTTTCCTTAGAAGTTGAAGCATGAGTTAAATCTGATGGTTCATCTGTCTCATCATCATCCCTAATGACAATGATTTCATCAGGAGGAATCATACCCTCCTTGTAAGCTACAAATATATATTAAGAAAAAAAAATATTAATAATCTTATCTACTAATTTAAAAGGAGACAAAAAAGGTGAAGAACATACATTTTTCAAGGCTTTTCACATATTGGAGTAAGTCATTACAAGGGTTAGATAAATATGAAGGAGAAGGATTATTGTTAAAGATCTTGACAAGTTCTTCTGTTTTATCTCTAGCCAATTCAAGTAAATTGCGATACTGAACTCTTGTTATTTCCTGCCTCTCATTGCTAATTACAGGAGGGTTAGGTGCCATGCCATGTGGCAGACATGGTGCAAGCTCAAAATATTCAAAGCGAGTATCAATCAGAGAGTGGGATGAAACACATTGGGGTGCTGGAAAATCAATTTTTTTTAAAAAAAAGATATAGAACATAAGTGAAATATATAAATTAAGAGAGAGGAACATGATATACATACAAAGTGGAGGTGTAGGATTTTGTATACTAGACATATTGATTAATGAATATTAAAAAAAAGTATTAGATATCAAAAAATTATGATGTAATATGATGAATAATTATAAGAAACTCTATTCTAGAAAATTGAAGTTAATAATTTAATAGGATAAAAAATTGAATAAGATTAAAATTAAAGTGAGGATGAAAGAAACAGAATACATAAAGAGGGGGATTTTATATTATTTGAGCTTTTTTTAACATGTATTATTCATAGTGGGGTAAACTGAGTAACATGCTAAATCACAATCTGTTTATATTGAAGCAAAATTTGATGTAGCTAACAGAAAATACTAGTAATTCTTTGGGGACTTTTAGTGTGAAAAACAAATAATAACAAATGTATATCCCATATGCAAATTGCCACGGGTAAATACAAAATTTTTTAAATTAGAATTTACTCCTAAACAGTGGAGATACACTTAATTAGTATATTATATGAAAAAAAAGGATAATCCTTTATGAATATTTGTTAAATTCACTTTCAGATGACAATTCAAGATTCACATATATACTGATATGCCTCATCAAACAAGAAATGAATTATAAATATAAAATTAGTAACATTAAAATTTAAGATAAGAATTTGTTTTTTAAGTGACAGGAGGAGTGTCAGGCTAGGGTGTGGGAACTGTGACCAAACCATTGATAAACTTGGATACAACTAAGGGGGAAAAAATTGAATAGTTTTATTTTACAATATATCTTAGTCTGCACAAGATATTGCATTGTTGTCCCTAACTATACCAATATTGTTACTTTTCAAAAGTTATAGGACTACTAAGTTGAAAAAATATTATTATGAATCACCCAATGAAATACCTTAAGCAACATTAAAAATTATTAAAATAATAATATTCAATTTGAGATTTGGATTAGCTAATTTTTCACAACTTACCACAGTTTTGATCAATATAATAAAACTTGAAAAAAATTGTTGAGATAACCTAGAAATGGGTGCAAGAAAATGATGAAACATATGACTTGAAACTTAACTCATACACTATTGATAAACTTCATGGATCCTGACTAATTTCTATCAAAATTAATTTTGAGACTGGAATATTGAATTTTAGCTATGACCAAGTACTTTAAGTGCCATGGTTTGTATTCAATATATTGGTGTTGAAATTAATTTTGATAGGAATCAACAAGTATCATATGGCACCATGCATGAAACCCTGACAGAAACCACCAAATTTATGAGGCAATGAACCTCATAATTTCGATCGAAATTGATGTAGACCCCTGCATATTGAATACAAGCCATTTCACATGGACTACACAGACATAGATAAAATTCAACATGCATGGCTTAAAATTAATTTCGATCAAAATTAACCAAGGAATTAAAACATCAATTTTTATATGGTGTACTTGATCAAACCAGTTAATCTAACTGCTTAGCTTACCTATACTTATAGGAATTTTATGCATAGTCCATGTCCATATTAATTTCGATCAAAATTAATGTTGACTAATACATAATGAATACATGCTATGCCACTTACACCTGCCAGGCATAGCTACCATTAAATATGCCAGTATCAAAAATTAATTTTGATCAAAATTAATGAGCATGATAATCATGAATTTCTGGAGTCAACTGCTTATTTTTATGCATGGTGCCTTGCAGCATTAATTTCAATTGAAATTACTTTTGATACTGGCATATTGCATTGAGCTATGCCTGGAAAGTGTAAGTGGCATAGTGTGTATTCATTATGTATTGGTCAACATTAATTTTGATCAAATTTAATATTGACATTTGCATATTGAACCCAAACCAGCAAACAACCCAAAAGATTCTTCATAAAACTGCCCATTAATTTTGATCGAAATTAAGGCTGACCATATACATATTGAATGGTAGTTATATCTGGTCTGAGTAAGCGGAGATTACTTATATTCAATATGTATTGGTCAACATTAATTTTGATCAAAATTAATGAGCATTTTGATGATGAACTTTTTCAGTCAGTTAGTTGTTTCAATGCATAATGGCATGCCAACATTAATTTTGATCAAAATTAATGTTGAAGTGATATAATGCTTTTTTTCATGACATGTAAAGGACAGCAAGTATTTTTAAGTATTGAAATTTACTATACATGTTGAGGGTAAATATAAAATTTACATATCCATATTAATTTCTATAAAAATTAATGTTGACCAATACATAATAAATAGTAAATATTCCTGGCTAGTGTAAGTGGCATAGCTTTTTTTCAATTGAAATTAAGGTTCATGATTATCATCAATTTATGCAGTCAGTTGCTTACTGTTATGCATGGTAACATGTCAACATTAATTTTAATAAAAATTGAATTTGACATGCCACCAAGCATTTTTCTGTAAGATGAAAAGTAGGGCCCTCTATTCTTAAGTAAACACATTACAATGCATATTGAGCATGTAAATATCATTTACACATTAATATTAATTTCAATCAAAATTAATGTTGACCAATAAACATTGAACACAAGCTTTACAACTTACACACACCAGATATAACTACCATTCAATATGTATATGGTCAACACTAATTTCGATTGAAATTAATGAGCGGTTTTATGAAGAATTTTTTGGGTTGTTTGCTGGTTTGGGTTCAATATGCAAATGTCAATATTAAATTCTATTTAAATTAATGTTGACCAATAGGTAATGAATACACACTATTCCACTTACACTTTCCAGGAATAGACACCATGCAATATGCCAGTATCAAAAGTAATTTTGATCGAAATTAATGTTGGCAAGGCACCATGCATAAAAATAAGCAGTTGACTCCAGAAATTCATGATTATCATGCTCATTAATTTCGATCGAAATTAATTTTTGATACTGGCATATTTAATGGTAGCTATGCCTGGCAAGTATAAGTGGAATAACGTGTATTCACTATGTATTGGTCAACATTAAATTCAATTGAAATTAATATGGATACATAAATGTGACATAAAGAGGTATGGACCATCAATTTGTTGAAAATACATTTTTATATCTCATACATTATTTGTTTTTCTTAAATAAAATGTTACTCTCTCTCAATATCACTTTATAACATTTACCAAGCTTCTTTGAAAAAAAAATCAGAATACATAAAATTCAATATAAGATAGCTATATTACACAGAAGATCACCGTTATACCTAAGTTATGATGATGTTGATGCTCTATTAATTGACTCCCGAATCTTTACCAGATCAATATCAGCTCCAACTCCAAGTGACTCACGTTCATTCATAGATAATACTTGCAAAAATGTTGCTGAATAGCAATTCTTGGGGAGGTATTTGGGAACATTGAATATACCATTTTGTGCAACTGTCCTTTCTGATGACCGTGAATATGTTTTTAATTCTTATTTTCTTTGAGCTGGTGTATGGGCTAAGTCCTTTGTCATCTTATCCATTTTTTTAAACAAATAATTGAGTTCAGGATTTCGCCATCCAGGAATAGCTTGGATAGGTGCAGTTGGGGCTGGTGCTGGGCCTTCCTCAATATCAGAGATGCACCTAGTATCATGAAAAAGCACAACAAAACCTGGCACATCACTGCAGAGATCTCTTGCTAACTTGTAGCGTGCACTAGCAATCTGAATTCCAACTAAATCAGCTTCATAATAACAAAAAGCAAAGTAAAATAAAAAACTTACCTTGGTCGGATAATGTTTTACTTGTGCCCTTGCCCTCTTTTCAATCTTTTCTCTTGCTACCCTTTCCTCTTCTTGCCCAAACAACCTTATCATCTCCTTCCCCTTATTAACTACCCATTTATCCATAACACATTAAGTGAACTGAAGCTTTGACTGATTGATTGTATTCAAGGTGGTGAGCCACCTGGTACAGTGGTCCCATACTATGCTTCCCATGACTTGATTCCAAGTTGATTCCAAAAAATCACAGCAAGTCCAATCAAAGGCAAATTTCTGAAAAACTTTTTCTTGAAATTGACGCTCTAAGTTTCTTTTGACAGAAAGTGGGATTGGTGCTCCTCCTTTTACTCCTCGAGGCTCAGGTGCTGGAAAAAATTCGGGTAGTCAAATTTTGGATTGCAAGAAGGCTATAGATTTGGTTATCAGAAATTGTCGATCAGCTGCAGAATTGGCATGGTTAGAAGATTGGACTTGGGTTAGGCCAGTTTGAATGGTTTTTAGTTTGAATTGGCTCCAAGCTTTCCAATTTTCAATCTCCAAAGGTGTTGGGCTCGCAGGATATTTTGATATTTGTGTTGGTCCCCCAAGACAATACTTCAGAAAGTGGTAAATATTTCTATTTAGACTGTCCGAGCTCCTGGGAACATCATTCCTTCTAACTAAGCCTCTTACAGCCCTTAACCCCCGTTCTCGTTCATGAGACTCTGCTGAATTGAGTCTGTGGTAATCACTGATACCCATAATGATTTAGGGATTCACTAACAATTCAAATAAGTTGATTAAATTGGTTATTTTTCAATAAAAGAATACACTACAAATTTGACTTACCAGCTCCACTTGTGCTTGCTCCTTGGTTAGGCTGAGCAGATGATGATTGGTCTCCGAAAAATTCCCTCAATACTTCACTAGCCCAATCTCTTCCTAGCTGATCAGCACTTTCAGGAGCAGAAGGATGATTTGGATTAAAATTTCTCGGTTCTGAATGAGACTCTTGGCCTGGATTGGGATTAGGTGGTGGGTTAGGATTAGGCGGTACAGATTGAGATGCATCTGGAGGTGGATCAGCAGCGGGTGGTGGTGGAGTACTTCCAGTATTAGTATGTTGAGGTGGAAAAGAATCAGAATCAGTTGGGTCAACAGACATCCCTTCAAAATTATCATCCATAATGAACTGTAATAAAATAAAATAAAATAAAAATAATCAGTTGTTAAAATTTATACCTATCAAAGCTAAAGTAAAAAAAGATACTATGTATATAGTCTTGTTAACGTGTATGTTCTTTTGTCAAAAAATAAAGTGAATAATATATAGCTATCAGCTAAAGTTGAAAGGTCAAACTATTTATAGTAGATGAATGAGCAAGAAGATCATTCATTAAGTAAAAATTTTATCATATTTCTCATTATCATGATTTTATTTCATTCATTCTTACATTTAAGATAAAAATGATTCATTGAAAGCATGGTTTCTCTCGCAATAAAAGCAACCAAAATAATTGTTCACTGATTTATGATAAGGTAAGTTGGATGCATTGCATTTTTTAATCGAGCATTGAATTATTTCTTTCACCATTTACAAACATCACCAATCCTACAAATCTCCCAAATCCCAAATTAACACAAAGATGTTAGTCAACAGAAAATATATTTGATTAATTTTTTCACTCACTACTGTCTGCAGTCCAATGGCAGTGACAACCTCGTCTTTGATTCGAAATATTCCATTTTTGTGCTCGACAGTAGCTGCATGTCCAATTATTGCATCTTTCTTAATCACAATTTGAGTTGCTTTGGCTACTCTTACTAACCGACAATGCACTTGTGGGAAAAGCTCATAGGGATCCTTTGATGTTTCTTCTGGACGGAGCTCTTTGAAAGGACTTACTATTAAATATATTTGATCATTCACTTCCTTCGACCTGAAAAGATCATCAATTTGCCCAAACTGGCTATCTTTTCCATAGTAGAATTCAATTGTTGAATTAGCAATGTGTCAATGGTAACTAGTAAACCTCTTTCCATGTATCAATATGCTTGCTACATTTTCAACTACCCAATCCCCACTTTTCTCCGATGGTGTCAAAGCCCGTCTTGAAGTTTCTTTTCCCATTTGTGCCCTTACCCATTGTCAGCCTAAATATCCTTAGGACTGAGTATTTCTTATGCTTAAAATAAGATAACCTTAACTAGATTAAGCTTATATCTTAAAAATAAGGTTAAAATAATAATATATATTATTTTATTATATATATATATAATTATTATTCTATTATATAATTTATAATAGTTTAAATAGCTTATCCATGGCCTAGTAATACTTATTAAGGTGTTAATGGAGTCATAATATACTTATCTTAAGTGATATGAAGTAATTATTGACATACATAAGCTTATATGTATACATAAATCTCATATTCAGTGAAATATGCAGTATATTATGTATATTTAGGTATATAAGTGGGTTTCAGCCCCTTAATAGACTATAACCTTTGTTTTTCTGCTTATTTTAGGTCATATGGACGAAATCAGTGGACTCACAACACCTACAGAAGCATAGACACCTATATCAGGCGCATACACCCAGTTTGGACAACTAAAATTACTTCCTTGGATGGTTATTCACGGATTTATGGGTTGGAAAGATGTTTTTGGGTTAATGTGGATGCTTGGGGATGTTATTGGGGGCTTGGACATTTTATTTGTTTCCTTTATATGCTTTTAGTTTCATTAAATCTCTTTTTGATCATTTATTTTACCTGTTTCTTTATGGTATCCGCTTTTATCTGGGATTTCTATTTATGGTATGACTCTGTGTTATTATTAATATTGATGGAGGGTCCTTACTGGAGGTCTGGGTGTTGAAACTGCTTGAAGTGGACGCCATGGGGAGGTGATGGGCCCTCAAAGTGCTGTAATTGCAGGGGATAGCAGTGACATCATCTGGATTGAAGGTCTGTGCACTCCAGTGGATTTGGGTATAAGTAAGAAGGGATTTTGACGGTTTATTATCATCATTCAATTACTACACTTCAAACAAACACTACAATACAATTATTAGTATTCAGAAATATATTATAAAGCCCTTATAAATTGATATTATCTTTATAATAGCTATAACTATATTTTATTCTTCTATTTTCCACCACTAGCACGCATTTAAATCCAAGTATTGTGGGTTTTATTTGAGTATAACTATTCTATTAGTCTTCCCCTGAGGTTTAATCACTAAATCATTTATTAATAAGTAGTAGGACCATAAATAAACACTATTATATCATACTTATATACTAGACTGTACTGACAATTGGGGGTCTTTCCTTATATTTTACTTATTATTTAGTATAAGCCTTGGGACGTGATTTTTACCTTAGTACAACTCAAAATTAACCAAATATTTGGGTCTGCTGAATATTAATGGGTCATCATAACTCATTGATTGCGGAAAAGAACCCTTATAATAATTGTACTAATTTTTTATCATAAAAATTAGATATTTACAGTAGTAACTGTACCCAATATAAACCCAATTTCACTTGGTATTTGGACACCAATATAACACCCATTAAAATTGGTATTTGGCTAAAGCTTGGTAAGCTAATTATTCACCCTTATAGAGGTCTAGTTAAACTTATTATTATATTTTTAACAGATTTTTTCGAATTTTTCTTATATTTTATCTAAATAAATAAAGATATAAATTCAGGGTAAGCTCCATTGCTTTTTTATTAGTAATATAATTGCTAATATTATTTGTCTACTAATTCCACAGAGTTTTTTCCTTTTGTAGACGTAAAATATTGTTATTCTGAACAATATGAGTGCTCCCCAGGATAGTGTAAGTGAACAGCCTGCTTATAATACCAGGTCTAAAGCTAATAAAAACATTCCAGGACATCACCATGGAGGGACAACAGTACCCCCAGCCAGAAAGCATGAGTATAGAGGAAAAGGACGCCCTCTTAAAAAAGATAACTATCAAAAAGACGTCTCCTCCTCTTCAGGATCAACTGTCCCACCTGGCCAAACAGGTTCTGAAGCTAGAGGAATCAAAATCTCTCATGTTCAAAGAGGTAGAGCAGTTGCAAAACAATTTCAAGGTAGGATTTCAGCAGATGAATCAGGCAATGGCAGAATTAAAGGGAGGCCAGCCCAGTCAATCAAATCAGCAACCCCCTACCCAAGGAGGGTCCACTCACTCCCAGGAGAAAATCCTGGTAGACAAATGGAAATGGGACTGGTTTCACCAACAGTGGACAAGCCACAGTTGCAACAGGGATCCGCCCCCTCATCTGACTTCCTCAGCTCACCCTTACAAGGGAAAAAAGCGCCAAAAATCAGGACTGGCAACCATCCCTTGGTAAGTAACTTACCCTCTCAGATTAGACATAATGCTGATAATTACAATATAGGTAATTCTATTGATGTTAAATCTGTACAACAAATAGAGGAGGATTTAAGAAATTTAGGTTTTAGAGTAGATACACCTGACTTGTCTTTTGTCCATAATAACAGTACTATATACAATGATAATACAGTTAATCCTCAGTTGCAACCACCTACTAGTGAGATGAGAAGTTCACAGGAGAGTGAGAGAATTGAAAAGGAGGACATGGAATATTTTAACAATAATCCAACTGTCCATAGAATTGTTTCAGCATTGTGGAATAGAATGACTGATTGTGAGGAACAGACAGTTAAGCTCACTAGTGATACAATTTCATCCTTGACATTGAACATTTCTCAATTAGCAACACGTAATAAAGAATTAGAGAAAGAACATTTGTCTCTAACTCTTAAATATGATTCATTGAGTAATAAATATAATGACCTTTCAAACAAATTTTGTGAGTTAGAAAAATTATATGAAACACACTTATTAAAAACTGAATCAAGAACAAAGTTATCTTTTGCCCAGACAAATCAATGTGTCTCTGAGTTGCTACAAAGATTAACTAAAGTTGAGATTGAAACTGCCAATCTACTAATGAACCAGGATAATCATAAGTATAATCAATATAATAATAATCCTTTCATTGGCAAAAGTGAATCTCATTCCTTCCCTGTACCACCACAATTAAAACCATCTGGTGGTAGTGTCAAATCTGAAAATGTAAGTCACAAATCCGTGCAGGAAGAAATACAAGACCATTTATCAAAAGTGAATGAGTTGTTGAATTTACCTAAGATTAGTGAGATAAAATCCAATCAGAAGAACTGGCCTAAAATAGATCAGTACCCAACTTATGATGGGGAAGCCAGCTCTGATTGGCAACATTTTATTCAAAGAATTGACAACTTGAAATTCTCATATAAGTTACCAGATGAAGAGATAACATCAAAATTAATTTCTTTATTTAAGGATGTTGCTTTATTATGGTTTGAAGCTGTCTTAAGTGAGGGTAGAGACTACTCTTGGGCTGAATGGAAACAACTTATTGAAAAACAATTTGGAGGTTCTAAATTCAGGCTTACTCAGCTTAGACTGTATGAGAAGACGAGGTATAATCCGTTGAATGGTGACAAACCTATGGTATTTTTAATGAATTTAAACAAAATATTAAAAGCCATTGAGCCTCATATGGATTTTAACTTATGGAAAGATAAGATAATATACAAATTACCTATATCTGTCAGAGACATTGTTGTAGCTAGAACATTAAATGTTACTGAATATTCTGACTTTATTAATATTTTCAATGAAATATTATTAAACCATAAGTATGAATCATGGTATTCCACTTATAAACAAAATGTTGAACCTGTAAAAACTCAGAATTCAAAAACACTTCAGGAGAAGCAGAAAAAACCTACTGCACCTGTAGTACCTAAAAAGTATGAAACAAATACTTGTTATAAGTGTAACAAACCTTGGGTCAAAGGTCACAAATGTGAGAAAAACATAAATATTGTTGAAAATCAATGTGAATCTGAAACTGAAACTGAAAAAAGTAAATAATCAAGTGATTATGACAGCAATATCTCATATAGTGATGAAAATGAAGTCTGTATGTTGGAAGATGATTTGTCCATCTTTGAAAATCCAATATTAAATATGGACTCAAATGAATCTTTAATGAATTTTGAGGATGCTGAAATCATTAAGGATATACAAGCTGATAACTTTAGAATGACACCTATCACGGTTCCAGCTATCATTTCTGGTGAAAATGTTAGTATAGTATTGGACACAGGAGCTGCTGGTTCAGTTGTTTCCACTAATACATTACAGAAAATTGATAGTGAATATAAGTTTAAGCTTGAACCACTTCAGAATAAAAATTGGAGAGGTTTTGGATCAGTACTACACCCCATTGGTAAATACAAAGCTGCTGTTTTCTTTAAACACCAACATGGTTATGTAAGGGTAACTTGTGACTTTGTAGTAATGGATAATACAAATTGTTGTAACTGTTTTATCATTGGAAATGATATTCTGACAAAATTTGGTGTAAAATTAGACCCTGCTAATAACAATTTTACAATTGGCATGAATGGTAAAAGGAAATTTAAAATAAATTCTTTTAACACAGTCTTACACATTGAGTCAGTAACAAATTCCCCGTCTAAAGGAAGAGAATCCAATGAGTTGGAACTTCTGGAAACAGAAATTTCAAAAGCATCATTTGGCACTCAGATAAGTAAAACTGAGAAAGATAATATTTTGGAATTAATTAAAGCTTTTCCAATGGCTTTTGCACATGGTACAAATGAACTTGGCCTTGTAAAAGATCATGAAATGAAAATTAGTTTAACCTGTGATTTGGATAATATTCCTGCTAGTCTTAAAAAGAAACCATACCCTGCTTCACCAATGAAGAGGAAAGACATAGAGGATAATATTAAGATGTTATTAAAAATGAACATTCTTGAGAAGGTTGAAACTACACCAAAATATTGTGTAATATCACCAGTGCTGATTTCTTATGAACAAGATAAAGCAAGACTGTGCAGTGATTATAGAGCATTAAATACATTTACAGTAGATGATATTTATCCCTTGCCAAGGATTGCCTCTATACATGCTACCCTTAAAGGTGCTAAATATATAAGTTGCCTAGATGGAAATAAAGGGTACCATCAAATTCCTGTTGAAAAGAATTCACAGAACTTTTTGTTGATAACAACACACATGGAAATTTATAAGTATGTCAGAATGCCATTTGGACCAAAAAATGCTCCATCAGTATTTCAGAAGTTAATGGATATAACATTCCATAATGAAATGATTGAGGGATGGTTAATGGTATACATTGATGACATCATAGTGTTCTCTAAAACTTTTGATGAACACTTAATCCATTTAAGGAAAGTATTTCAGAAAATGGATGAAATAAAAATGACCCTTGCATTGAAAAAATGTGAATTTGGGTTTGAATCTTTAAAAGTGCTTGGTCATATTGTATCTGGCTTACAAATATGTGTAGACCAAAATAAAGTGGCTGCAATAAAGAATATTGGCATTCCTCAAAATGTGAAGGATGTACAATCTTTTCTTGGAATGTGTGGTTATTATAGACAATATATAAAAAACTACCAATCAATTGCTGCACCACTGACCACACTGATAAAGAAATCAGAAGCTTTTATTTGGAATAATGAAAGACAACAAGCTTTTGATAAGTTGAAAGAATGTTTAATGACAGCTCCTATCTTGGGATTACCAGATTTCCAATTACCTTTTGTATTATATACAGATGCAAGTTTTATTGGACTGGGTGCTGCTTTGCATCAAAAACAACTTATTGAAGGTAAAATGTCAGAAGTAGTAATCTGCTATATTTCACGTACTCTGAGAAGTGGTGAATTGAAATATGGTGCTACTCAACTTGAATGTTTTGCAGTAGTATGGGCTCTTGAAAAGCTACATTATTACCTTGAAGACCAAAAATTTGAGTTAATAACTGACTGTAGTGCAGTTAAGTCACTCTTAAACATGAAAACTCCTAATAGACACATGTTTAGATGGCAATTAGCTGTACAAGAATATAGAGGACGGATGACTATTACACATAGAGCAGGAACCTTGCACTCTAATGTAGATCTGTTATCTAGAGTACCTCTGCCTAATAATGATGATAATCCTGCTTATGTTCCTGAATCAGAGATTATTAACATTTATGGCATTTATATTGTAGATCTTGAGGATGAATTTATGCAATCAATTCTTGATAATTATAATTCAGATCCTGACTTAAGTAAATTAACTACAATATTAAATGATTCATCTAATGCTTCAATGAATGTTTTAATAAAAACATTACCAAATAAGTATAAAGAGGCATTAGAGAAAGGAAAATTTTCCATTGAGGATGGTTTTATATATTACAGGAAAAAATTAAGTAATGTAATTGTAATTCCCCCTTCAATGAAGGAGTTAATGTTAAGTATATGTCATGATGATATATTAGCAGGTCATTTTGACTACCATAAAACATTAACCAGAGTAAAAAACACAGCTTGGTGGATTAACATGTCTGAGGATGTTCAGAAATATGTTGAAACATGTGATTCTTGCCAAAAATCTAAAAGATTAACAGGAAAAAGAGCTGGTTTATTACAACAAATTGAGCAACCAAAAGCTCCATGGGAAATCATTTACATGGACTTTGTAACAGGTTTGCCAATAGCAGGGCATAAGAGTTATAACTCCTGCTGGGTAATTGTAGATAGATTTACAAAGATGTGTAAATTTATTCCTACCCACAAAGAGGTTTCTGCAAAGGACTTAGCTTTTTTATGGTGGACACAAATGTTAAATACAGCAGGTTTCCCCAAAGCAATAGTTTCTGACAGAGATCCTAAATTTACTTCTGAGTTCTGGACGTCACTTATGGATGTTTCAGGGTGTCAATTAAAACTTTCTACAGCACACCATCCACAAACTGATGGGCTAGCAGAAAGAATGATACAAACCTTAGAAGATATGATAAGAAGATACTTTGCTTTTGGTCTTAATTTTAAAGACAATGACAAATTCACGCATGATTGGGTAACCCTTATCCCAGGTTTAGAATTTGCATATAATAGTACAGTACATTCTGTCACTGGCAAAAAGCCATTTGAGTTATGGTTGGGTTATGTACCTAATACCCCTGCTAAAACTCTTAATAAGTTACCTAGATTGGATATTCATCCAGGTACTAAATCTTTTCTTCAGATGCAAGAATTATGCAGAAAACATGCTCAAGAATGTATAAATAAGGCTTTTGAGTATGAAAAGAAAAGATGGGATAAAGCCCATAAAGAACAAATGTTCAAAGAGGGTGATGAAGTCCTTATTTCAACACTACATTTCAATTTAAATGGTAATGTTAAATTGAAGGATCCATTCATTGGACCATTTGTAGTTAAAAAGATTGTTGGTAATAATGCTGTTGAGGTTATTCTATATGCACCTTATGATAGAAAACATCCAGTATTTCCTATTTCTCTTATAAAACCATACCATTCTAATGATACTGCTCTCTTTCCAAGAAGATCAGGAAGGCATAAACAGCAACCTGAAGAAATAGTGGAAAAAGCAGAAATTGAAAAGATACTTAAAAAGAGACACCTTACTAAAGAAAAGGGAGTTGAGTATCTATTAAGATTTAAAAATAAATCAAGTGAATATGACCAGTGGATTCCAGAAAATGAAATCTCTGATCTTAAAAATCTCTTGAAAAAATTTAAATCTAAATAATACTGTTCATTCAGTATATGTATTATAAAAATTTTTTTTATTTTATTATTTCATTCCTTAAGCTTTATTAAAATGTCTTAACATTTTTTTTATTGTTTTTTTTGGGGTGAGGGAGTGTCAGCCTAAATATCCTTAGGACTGAGTATTTCTTATGCTTAAAATAAGATAACCTTAACTAGATTAAGCTTATATCTTAAAAATAAGGTTAAAATAATAATATATATTATTTTATTATATATATATATAATTATTATTCTATTATATAATTTATAATAGTTTAAATAGCTTATCCATGGCCTAGTAATACTTATTAAGGTGTTAATGGAGTCATAATATACTTATCTTAAGTGATATGAAGTAATTATTGACATACATAAGCTTATATGTATACATAAATCTCATATTCAGTGAAATATGCAGTATATTATGTATATTTAGGTATATAAGTGGGTTTCAGCCCCTTAATAGACTATAACCTTTGTTTTTCTGCTTATTTTAGGTCATATGGACGAAATCAGTGGACTCACAACACCTACAGAAGCATAGACACCTATATCAGGCGCATACACCCAGTTTGGACAACTAAAATTACTTCCTTGGATGGTTATTCACGGATTTATGGGTTGGAAAGATGTTTTTGGGTTAATGTGGATGCTTGGGGATGTTATTGGGGGCTTGGAAATTTTATTTGTTTCCTTTATATGCTTTTAGTTTCATTAAATCTCTTTTTGATCATTTATTTTACCTGTTTCTTTATGGTATCTGCTTTTATCTGGGATTTCTATTTATGGTATGACTCTGTGTTATTATTAATAGTGATGGAGGGTCCTTACTGGAGGTCTGGGTGTTAAAACTGCTTGAAGTGGACGCCATGGGGAGGTGATGGGCCCTCACAGTGCTGTAATAACCGGGGATAGCAGTGACATCATCTGGATTGAAGGTCTGTGCACTCCAGTGGATTTGGGTATAAGTAAGAAGGGATTTTGACGGTTTATTATCATCATTCAATTACTACACTTCAAACAAACACTACAATACAATTATTAGTATTCAGAAATATATTATAAAGCCCTTATAAATTGATATTATCTTTATAATAGCTATAACTATATTTTATTCTTCTATTTTCCACCACTAGCACGCATTTAAATCCAAGTATTGTGGGTTTTATTTGATTATAACTATTCTATTAGTCTTCCCCTGAGGTTTAATCACTAAATCATTTATTAATAAGTAGTAGGACCATAAAATAACACTATTATATCATACTTATATACTAGACTGTACTGACACCCATTTATTAAATAATGCCATACTTAGATGGATCCATTTGTTTTGTTTATCGAGATCAATATGGATTTTTTTAGTCTCACATTGATCATTATCTTCAGCTTCACCAAGATCTAATACCCTAGACTTCCGATACCAATTTTTGAGCATTGTTAGAGGTATCTCTCCTGTGGTAAATATTAATAAATTAGCACAGCTGAGTTTTTAAATCATTGCTTACAAACATTACATACGTGGATGGTGATTGTTTGGAATTTCAGATAATATATGATTCACCCGCTCTCCAGATTAAGTAGCTGTACCTGATGGTGGACCAAGACGCTTTATCATTTCATGATAATGTTGAGTGATATGCAGATTTGGCTTTGCATTAATATTCTTCCAACCCTCTTCCAGGCGCTCACGATACTCTAACAGAAATTGATCTAGATTTTTAAGCTCATTAGTCTGTATATTTTTTAATGTCAAAAAATTGGTGATCGAGCATAATGTTACAAGTGACTTGAGAAGATAATAATCTCTTGGTTTTTCAGCTGAGGAAGCTGAAGATTCAGATTCTTTAAATTTTTCAAACCAAAGGGGTATAAGTGACAAAGGGAAGTAGAGAGTATACAGCATGTGCCATTCTGCTGCCTTGAGGGATCCTGCCTTTTTATATCCTACTGATTTTGGAACTCGTGTTAGCCAGGAAGGTCTTCTTACTTGATCAATCATCTTCCATACAACCTGTAGCTCTTCTGCCGTGATTTGTGGATTACTACTACCTTCATTTTCTTTCTCCTTACCTTTCCTTTTATTTTCTTAATCTCTAGCTGTCTCATTTGATGAGTGAGATCCTTCACTCTTTGATATGCTAATGCTCCTTTGCCTTAAGTTATACAATGAATTCCTACTGTCACTGCTGTGAGACTGTATTGAGGCCAAATCGCTATATGGAGGAATAAATTTGGAGCTGGATGACCTACTCTGGCTTCTTGATCAATCTGTTCCCAATCCTTCATTATCTAGTCCATGATGACTTGATGACTGTTTTGAACTTGTACGCCTTTGCCGCTTGTGCTGTCTCGTGTGCCCTGTATCATCATCATCATTATTCGTGGTGCTTAAGTTACTTCTACGTTTTTTTGAATGTTTGTGCAGTGAAGTATCAGAAAAGAAATTGTCATCTTCTTCTCTTACATGCCAATTTTTATCATTTTCCAGCTTTCTTTCTAGATCTTTTGCTGCATTTTGGATTTGAAAATAGCTTAGACTGTGATCTTTTAGGTTGCCAAGCATATGTGAATGCATAACATCAATTGAGCAATATTCAGTTGGACGCCAATATTCAAGGTTATTCAGCTCACTCCATCGTACCCCATGATTCTGAACAATTGATACACACTCCCAATGTGACTTAGAATTTTTCCACTTTGTTGCCCAGCACATATGATCCTCATGATTCCGTAATGAAAAATTTCCCACATTCTTTTCACTAATTTCATTTTTAGAGATATTACAGAAAGAGCAGAACATTTTTGCAGAGTGACTCGAAAAGCCAGCCAATTTTTGTATTGCAGGAATGTCACCTATCAAAGAGAACAATGCAACTCTTACTTTCCGGCCTCGTGGATAAAGATGCGTCTTTTCAATTAATATACCATCCCATAGAGTTTGTAGATCATTAACAAGTGGTTTTAGAAGGTGATTAAGCTGTTCACTTGTGGGTTCTGTTGGTCCAGGTATAATAGCATACAAAAAAAGATTTTCCATTTTGTATCTATCTTCTTGAGGTAGGTTCATACACACCATCATAATATTTCCTACAGACTTCTGATGACCTCCAATCCTATTGCCACCAGGCCTAAACCAGTTGACATATAAAGTAAACATTAAGTTGCCTGAAGTTATCGTATATTTATCATCATTGCTATCCAGAGCTGGAGTGGTAATGGGAAAGTTTTTCCAAATTGAACCATCACAAACATCCTTCATCAAATCACACTCTACATGTTCTGCCACAGGGGGTTTCTTCTCAATCAGAAGCTCAAATTTGAACAGTTTGATCTTTTCCTTAAGCCCCTCGATAAAAGAATGGTGATGAAATGTTTTAAGAGATAAGTATTTTACATGTTCTTGATGTTCCTCCATCAAATACAGCCTTTCATCACATTTAACTTCAATTTGTCCTGCTCCAAAAGTTTTTAAATAGCGCTTTGATGATGAAAGAAACGGTTGATTGCAACATAGTATAGATGGTTGAGATTCAAAGTTATACTCATAAAGAGCAAAGCATTTAGGACAGCATGTTTTAGTGAAAAATGATTGATTGAGCTTTAATCAACTAAAAACTGTATCTATCGAGCGTGGGATCAGGCGGACAATGCTATCAGAATCCAGTATTCCACTATCACCTAGAAGTTTTAGCTTCTTAATTTCTTCATCCAAAAATTGAGTACAACCTTCTTTGCTCAAATGATGAATCAGAGAAAGCTTTGCTGCCTGCCACATAATTTTTTGGCTATACCATTCCCCAAGATTTGAGTTTCTAGAGACTGTTGAAGATACTTCTGCCCCCAATAGCAACTGCCCCTATGTAATAAATCATTGAAACATCATAAAGACTTTAATTCTCACATTAAACTATAGATATACAGCTTACTGTTTCTGTGGAGGGGGAACTTCCAATGTTAAGTGGATTGTTGGAAGAAATTACCATCTGGGCCTTCCTATTTCTTTCCTCTTGATGTTTTGCGTAAGAATTAAAGCTTTTGAAAGCCATACCAACTTCAAAGGACCCAGAAGAAGTTTGATACTTTCTATTGACACATCCAAGATCTTGACATTGACATACATGAAAAAATGGAGGCATTGTAATTGTGATAATTGTAGGAATAAGTTAGCTATTGGAAGTTACCAATTGAAGGTACTCCTTTTTTTGAAAGGCGCTAGCTAATATAAGCTACATTTTTTTATCAAAAGAATATGATGGAATATGTGTTGAAATTATTTATGTTTAAATGTTTAATTTTTAATCAGATAATTTATATATTAATTAAAAGTTATGCAGTCTACTTTATTTGTATTCTGTATACTCTCTGCATTTGTACAACAATGCATGCATGTTTATCAGAATATTTTCTATCATAGAAAAAATTCTATTGTACGCACAAGCATCTTTATTATTTTTCTATCAAATGCCTTCTGAGTTATATCTAACTACCCTATAATTATTTGATTTTGATAAAAATTCTTAGTTATGGACTATAAGAAAAGTAATCCATATTTTTAACATAATTATTTAAAAAATTACCCCAAAAATCAAAGTTAAACCCAAAAATAAGGTTAATATTTTGTAAAAAACAATCACAAACATATTTCTTTCACTTTGAAAATTGGTCTGTACTAGGCAGAATTTTCAATAAAGAAAAAATCAAAAATACTCAAATAATAGATGCTACAAAAGTGTAAACCTTAAAGCATTACAAAAAAACTGAAACCTTGTATAAATTTTCATACATAAATGTGATGAAGTGACACTCTAGTCTATTTATTCAGGTTGAACAAAAATTACTCAATCAAATATGTATTACTATCATATTGGACCAAAAATAATTTTTTGGTAATCAAAAAATGAACATAGCCTCACATTTATCAAATTATTTTTGTGGAAGAATTTTTTGAAAAGAAAAAAAAATCCGTTTCTCAAATGAGTCTGCTTTTATCACATAATCATTCTCTTCATTTTATACCATTCCTTTTGAGTTCAAATTGCATATAAAAATATAATTTATGCATATTATAATGCCATAAAGTTGAAATATATCTTATTCTTAATTTTCGTGATATTTCTCCTTAAATCAACTTTGATCATAAAGTTTTGGAGCTCAACAATTTATCCTTCCTCTTTGTTTAATTTAATTGAACACTTTCTTAATCTAATTCTTTATGAACCCTAGTAGCTCTTACTTTCCTCATGGAAACCTGCCCACAAACACACAAACACTTAATAGAATTTTTAATGAGACTTTGCCTCCATTCAATTCTCACTTTTGTAGATCTATACACAATTTTTGTCGTTCACTTTTGGATATGTCACCAGAATCAAATGGATGGAAACAAAACCCTACTGAAGAGCAATTAGACAGATTTTCATCATTCGACATGAATTCTTGCAACATTGCCTTTGAACTACCTCATCCAGAATCAAATTCAGCGGTTTCAGAAAAGTTTCCACCAATTTTCTGTGAATCTTTTATTGAGCACCTTCGCATGTGCGGTTTCCCAGGATCAAATTTTGCTTGGAACCAAGATTGGTTTGACAAATGGAACCAGGTCTTGGCAAATATTCTCATTAAACACTGGGACAATGCCTTAAAAACCAATAATTTGATTGCATATCAAATTGACTCAACTCAAATAAGCTTCTCAAATCAAATGGGAGTTCTTCACTGTTGGTTTTTAGGTCATGCTGATAAATTAAGACTTGGGAAGGATTTTCATAGCTCTCAAGAAATAATCAAAGTGAGAAAGCATAAATATAGAATAAAAAAAAAAGTATGAAAATCCCCTTTTTTTTCAACCGTTTTAATTTATGACCTTTATTTCAAATAACAAAGATTCTTAGAATTCAGTTAACCGAACTAAACTTCTTAAACAACTTCAACATTGCGAAAATTATCACAACATTTTCACAAACATCAAGTGTTGTTCAGACACCAAAATTGATAATGATGGATCGTTAAGACGTATCTTAATGCAATGGAGGTCTGAAGATTTTTCTAAAGTTGCACAATATCTTGACCAACAACACTTTGATATTCGAGATACTTCAACCTACTCTGGAAGTGTGCTAAAGGACTTAGCCTTGTACAAAAGAATCAGTTTGGTTTCAACATTATCCCCTAACCTTAATCCTTCTCATGTCCCCCGGGGCTTGCCGAATGACTGTTATTCTCCCTTATATCTTGCATCTCTAAATCCTCAACAACTCAGACTTTTAAATCCTCAAAATCCCATAAATTTACCTGCTATCCTTGAAATTCTTTCTTCCTCTAATGTGAGTGATTGACAAACTCCCTTAATAATAGGTTTGCACACTCATACTCCTCATTTCCACTGTTTGGGACACTTAGCCTTGAAAACAAAAACATAATTTTAATGATTACTATTATCATTAAAATTTATAGAAATGAAATTTGGCTTACATTGTTATCTCCATTTTTTTCCTTTGAATCTTATACATGCTGAATTCTATACTTCCTTGTACAAAATAATTCAAAAAATTTACTTCATTTTGCTGCCCCATTCATTACAGCCGATCAACAGCCTGCTGCTCAACTACTGGATTCCAATTTGGCTCCTATTTCAACATTGAACATATAAAAAATTTAATATTTTTGTTCTTAATATGAAATAAAAGACATTAAGCTCACCATTATATATACATTTTGAGCACACCTGAGATCTATACCCACTCCTGCAGCCTGAATCATTCCAACCAAAACTTGGCAATTTTTATTAAAATGGAATTCATGCATATTTTTGTCTCGCTTTGTCCTGCTGAGTTCACCAGTAAGCTGGGTATACCTAATATTGTGGTCATCTAAAGCCATTTTTATTCTATTTTGAAATATTAGAAAATTGTTTTTAATAAGCCAACACAATTTTGTAAAACAATTCATTATAGAATCACTTACATCTGCAAAAAGTCTGCAAAGTTGGAGAATATAACAGCTTTTGGAAAATTTATACCCCTTTCACCAGACAAAAAGTTTTTTAAGTGGCCTATAAGATGACAAATCTTTGCGGAATGCTGCCAGGTGAAATCAAAAGTTGGAGTTTCATCCAGATTTTTGTAGATTGGATGGTTGCAGAATTTTCTTAAAATCATCAGCTCTCTTAGAAACTCAGATGAGTCCCAAGGGATGTCAGTGCTTCTGGAGGGCCCATATCGCTCAGTGAATGCTTCTTGAAGCACATCAAGTTTAGACCTCCATGGATCTGCTAATTGAACTGATATCCCCCTTTGAATCTTTTTTGGAAGAGACAAAATTGCATCCTTTGTTCTACGTAGGCTAATGACTTTCATTAAGTGATTGATTGATTTAATAGAATTAGCCTTTCCTTTTTGTAAACCTGGAAAAAGGAAATTCTTCCATAACCAGTCTTCTTGCCACTTTTCGATTCTAAGAAAAAATATGAGACTTTGAAGGTCAGTGGGCCTGTTCTGAAGTGGAGTTCCAGTCAAGCATAGTCGGTGTTGGGATTCCAAGTCAAATATTGTTTGAGCCCTCTGCGAGTAAGGATTTTTAATGTAACTAAAAGAATATTTATAAAAATTAAGTTTAAGTTTTAGATATAGAAATGGGCACTAACTGAGCTTCATCTAAAACAACTCTATACCAAAAGAGCTTTTGAGTCACTGGTATCATTTTTTGGCTTTTATTTTTTGACATTGTTGGGCTAGCTGCTTCATAGGTCATTAAAACAATAGCAGTTTCCTGTAGCTCATTGACGTTAGTATTTTGACAATCCTTCCCATAAAGAACCTTGAAAGGAAGCGCATTATCTTCAAAGTGCACACTTATTTCATTGATCCAATTCAATAGTGTTGCCAGGGGGCATATAATCAGTGTGGCTGAACTCCGATTAATACCTTCTTGATTTTCCGATACCTGGAATTGTCTTGCTTCACTTTGAGTTGCACTTATAAGAGAAAGAGTTGAAAGTGTCTTTCCCAAACCCATATCATCAGCAAGTATTGACCCATTTCCTTCAGGGGTTAATTGATTGTTAGGAAACTGATCTTTATAGTCATCGAATCCAGTTCTAAGCCAATGGTTGTCCTGGTGCCTCCACATGATATCCAACTTTTCCTTTAACATTTGTTCATTGTCAATCATAAAATTTATTGCTTGAAGTTGATGTGTTTTGAGAACTGTTTTGATTCCTCGGATAAGTTGATCAGCTTTCCAATCTTGAGTACTCTGAGATATTTGGAAAGAGCCTTCAAAAATTACATGCGGGATATTAAAAAATATAGTGGAGTCGTAGTTCAGGATCGGACATAAATTGATTTGAGCAGAAGAAAATGCTTCTTTAGCAAGACTGATTAGTGTACTTGAAGAAAAGAGGCATCCCCAAAGTTGATACTGATTACCAAAAACTTGAACCAAGTAAGCATGAAAATAGAAAGGCTTCATAGGATTCAAGGCACTTCTTTGGTTTAAATGGTGAGATCCAGGCCCAATGTCACCCAATAGTGGTCCAATGTGCTGACTCTGCACTTGAGAAAGATTACCGACAAGGGTTGGTTTTCTTTCTTCGAATAGTCCAAAAATATGAACATTCAAATGGCCTCGCTGTAAAATTGTGGGGGTTGGTGAGTTTTGAAATCTTGAAATTACATTCATATAAATTTGATCAATCGTTATTGAGAACTGTCCAACACATCTGAGACTTGAAATATTAAGTAAGAATAGTATCTGAAGATAGTGGTTGTTAAAAGATGAATTGAAGCAAAAAATGAATAATCAGTTTTGAATAAAACGACAAAATAACTTTTAAGCATATGCTATGCTAAGCTCATAATTCTTTCACATGTATTATTATTATCTTTTTAATAAATATTGGAAGTAAATCAATGATAACTGAAATGAATAATATGGCTTAAAAATAAATCTTGAGCCTATAGAGTAAATTTTGGTTTGTGGAGGAAGAAAAAATTTCTCAATAAAAATGTGCTTTATTGTTACATTATAATCACAAAATAGAATAATTTCACTCTCATTACACTTATTTATGTTTCTGTCTAATAGTAAAATGCTTTAGATGTCAGTTCAAAATCCAAATTGAAACTACTACCTAGAACGATGTCTTGATACTAACATACTTTTTGTAAGTCTTTGGACAGACACTTATGGTGATCTCAATAATATTAAAATTGATTTGAATTGTATGTTTTATCAAATATCTATGTAGTCTAGTGTAATAATTGAGATACTACAGTTTAACCTTCTGTTACCAACTTGGCAAGAAAATATATGTAGATATTCTTAGAACGAATATCAAATTTTGCTTTCCACAAGATGGGAAAGTGAATATTATGATATTTTAAGTGATATGTTCAAGCTTTGCTCAATCTGTGCTCAGCTCAAAATCAAAGTAATCACCAAGCTCCAAGAAACCTGTGATTGATTTCTGTTGAGCCTAGGTCTAACTTATTACCAAATCTTTGTCCAATTAATTTAAATCTGGTTTCACAATGAACTCCCAACAGCCTTCCAACAGCTTTCCAACCACTTCCCAACATTTTTAAATGAGGGGTATTGCTAGCAATACCCCCCCCATTTTTTCTGTGGTGATTGTGTTTTAGTCTTTTCCTCAATAAGCAACACACAGCGCAATAGTCAATGTAATAGTCCGCTAAAAGGTTTATTAAGTATCTGTGGGTTATTAAAAGGGGTATTGAGCATGGATGGGATGGTTAGTGGAGGATTAAAGGGTTAACAGATGTTAGTGAGGAGGGTCCAGGTGTAATGGGTGTAATTTTTGGTGGTCTGTTGTGTGCGGAATAATGGATGGGTATGAGGTCAATGCAAGGAGGAGTAATGGATATAAAAGGTGTTGGATTCTGGTTTGATAATTCTTTAGAATTAAATTGTAAAACGTATATATATTTAATAGTGGTAAAGCTTCAGGTTAAATCATTATTATTGTATCTTCTCTTATTTTCTCAGTATTCATTTCTAAATCCTAAATATTTTTGATTATTGAGTTTCCAACCCTTTGTGAGATCTTAAGAATATTAATATTACCTTTAAATTATATTTGAATTCTTATTGAACATACCTCAAAGCAATAGCTCTTCCTTTGAATCATCTTTGAATCACTTCCTCGAACATTTCCTCTGTGCTTCGAAGAAGTTTCTAAACTACTCTCCTCATCTCACTTCCAGGAACACCTTTGACCTTGTGCGTAGGTTGTCCGGTGACAATAGCCTAATTTTGTGTTTTAAGGTTTATAGTAGTTGTGGTGGATTTTTCTAAGTATTTTGGGATTTATTGGAGGTTTTTAGTGGTTTTCTGGCTTCAGGGAGGTCCAGCCGCCTCTAGGCAGGCTGCCTGCCTTGGTTATAGAAGACTGGGAAGCATTTCTAGAGGGTTTTTATTCAATTTGGCTGTCAAAAGTGCCAAATTAGTTGCTTTGCATGGATTTTTAGGTGGTGGTCTGTGTGTACATACTGAAAAAGATAGTTTGGGGCAACTTAAATTATCATACAACCATCTGGTAATTATATCACTCTTTCTCAGTCAGTTTTCACTGTTTTTTGGCCACAATTGGCTGTGTTTGTTGCAAGGTTAGTTTTTAATTTAACTAAACTTAGGAAACTTGTTTCTCTGGTGTGGCTTTGCAACCTGCATCAAGTATTATTGCTATTTTCTGTGCAACAAGTGCACAGTGTTTTGGTTTTCAGGTGTGTATCTTTCTGCATTTCAGGCTCTCTTTGGTCTGTGGTCTATCTAGGCTACTTTCTTGACTTGTTAAGCAGTCAAGAAGTGTTTTGGAAGGGGTATTGTAACAGTCTCTAGTTTTCTGTAGCAAATAAATCCCACCTGGTATCTTTAAAAGGGACAGGAGTTTTACTCTCCAGTTTTACTCCATCTCCCTTAGTCAAGGACTATAGCTAGTACTATAGGATTGTCTACACCAAATTATTTTTGCTAATAATTGGGTTATTAGACATTTTACATGTCAAATTTGACCTCTTATCTGACATCTTTCCACTCAATTTTTCATAGCCACATATTGGATAATTTCTGCCATAACAACACCTTGGCCTACTTTCATTCATAATCACATCTTTGACTACTCGCTGGATATGCCTTCTACCTTACTGAGAGCTCCCATTCTTATCTCATCCTGTCTATTCTCTCCATTCAGAATACTTTGCTATCTCATCTGCTTTTTTTTCCTCCTTTTCATCTTCAATTATCTTAACATGCCCTGTAATCATAGATCTTCTCAATGGCAGCCTTCCCCCAGTTGTTCTTCAGATTGCACTACTCACTCTTTCCCCCCCTCAGCCAAGAAATCAAAGACCTTTCAATTAAAAATAGATGATCATCTTATTCTTATAAACTGGATGAAAACTAAATCTAACTATGATTCTTGTTTTGGTACTGAAAATGCAACTAAAGTAGGACAGCCCCCTGCATCAAACGTTAATGGTTATCAACTAATGGCCAATGAATTACTGAATAAAACCAAGGGAAGGATAGATCTTTTACCTAAAAAGATATCTGAACGTTTCAAGCATTACAAAGCCAAATACAAGAAGGCAAAGGCTCTTTTATCTTCTACTAGTTTTGGTAATACTGACCTCAATATCAGTAAGGGAATCAAATCCATAGACAAAAAACTTGAATATTTATGTCCTTAATTTAAAGAGATGGATGCTATTCTTGGAGAGAGAGCTGATATTAATCCTGAAAAAATGTTGGATTGTTAAGATTCTATCTTGGAACATGATGTCAAAACAATTTTTTTTCCCATCCTCTTCCTCCACTCAAGCCTCCCCTGTTCTAAATTCAATGAATCTAGATAGCTTTGCTATAGATCCTTATAGAAATTTAAAACAACCTAATCCTACTCAAATATTTTTTTTCCTTTATCTTACCAATTCATTTTTTTATTTAAATTTTCTTATTTCTAAAAAGGTTGAAGAACAAATGCAGGAGCCACAATTAACTGAGTCTGAAGCCAAAGACAATGATGAGGAGGAAAATTTGACTTTGAAAAAAAAGAGAACAGCTTCAAGTAGTCTTAATTTCCACTCTCAAAGAAGACAAAAAAGTGATACTTTATCTCAAACCCCTTTTTTTTCTATTAAAGAATTTTTGGAGAAACATGATGCTGGTAAGTAATATCATACCTCTTAATACCTTACACTGCTTTTCTTCTACTTTTTGTTAATATTTATTATCACTCTAGAACAAGTGGAAGTTGCTAAAGAGACTCTAAAATTTGAAAAGTAAAAATACAAGCTCTCTTTTAGGAGGGATCACAGAGTACATGAATTGGAGGAGAGGAAGTACAAGCTCTCTTTATGGAAGGATGATAGGGAACAAGACTTAGAGGAGAAGAAATTCAAGCTAACTCTTAGTATTGAAAAATAAAAGAAAGAGGAGAAAACACTCTAGGATCACTACTAAATGTAAAAGATGAGATTTAAGCATGATCTTGAAGAGAATTCAAAGAAGAAAAATTTATTAATGGAATGTGTTAAAGCCAATAAATCTTATGATGAAATTTAATGTCTAATAAATTTTTTAATGAATAGTGTGTTTAATTTCTTGCATAATTCAACTATTCATAACTATTTGTACATAAAATTTTACAATAGTTTCCTGTATTTCATTACTCTATCCATCATTAGTTGAAGTTTTGTATTTTAATGTTAAAAATTCATTTTTAAATAAAATTTTCAAGTCTCATTTGAAAATTTGCCAATTCCCCCCTTCATTTTTTGAATTAAGAGGTGGGTATCACCAAAATTCTTTAAAGTTAAGAATCTTGAAAGTCTTATATGAAAATTTGGCATTTCTACCTCCTGCATTTTACGGGTATCACCAAAATTCTTTCAAGTCAAGAATATCGCAAGTCTTAGAAGAAATTTTGGCAATACCCCCCCCTGAATTTTATTGAAGTAAGGTATGGGTATCACCAAAATTTCAAGTCAAAAATTTTCCAAGTCTGATATGAAAATTTGGCAATACCCCCCCTACCTGCAGTTTATTGAATTAAGGGATGGGTATCATCAAAATTCTTACAAGTCATCAATTTTGCATGTCAGATTTGAAAATTTGGCAATACCCCCCCCTGAATTTTATTAAGGGGGTGGTAATAACCAAAATTTAATATAATTACATAAATTAAGATATAAGCAACTAATATATATCAATTTACCTAGTTTTAAAGTAATGACAATTCCTCTTTCCAAAATACGGATACATCTAGAAACAAATGTTTGGGACTTTCCAAAAGTGTATGCCAAGGAACCTCATGAAACAAATAAATGTTGTCATGATTCCTATTTATACAACAAAAGGTGGTTTGCCCTTTACTTTAATTTTTGAATTTGATATATAAGAGTTATTTATAAAAAATTTATGAAAAAATAAAAAATATTTGATGACTCTACTCATGCCCATACTTTTTTGATCTACATAAAGTTTTTTTATATTTGTTAAATCTATGTTCTTTTTTTACCTCGTTTATTTGATGGATTAATTTTTGACTGATTTGAAATGAACATGCATAATGTGTGAACTTTTGACAAGATTCCAAGTCAGGAGGAGCTTTGGTTATTTGGTGATGATCATGAGAAGAGTTCAAAATTGTTTCAATCACACCATTTCCCAAACCAAAATCAATGATTCACTTATGGTCTGTAAAATATAAGCCATGTCCTTTTATTTTAGCTGGAGATGGTATTGGTTGACCATTCATTGGATTGATATATGAGAAAATTCCAAAAGTTAGATAATTAGCATCATTCCTATTGATATGAATCTTATTGTGGAATCCTGAATGAGTAATAATAACATTTTAAAATAAACAATATTGGTTGCTAATAGATATCTAATTGGAGTCAAACCAATTTGGTATTTTGACTTTTGTAGCAAGTTGATGATTCATTTCAGAAGCTTTATTGAAGAGTTTTTTGAGGCAATGAGAAAGAAAATTATAAAAACAAGGTAAGGTGTCCCATAAGCAAAAATTGTCATCTTTTTTAGCTTTAGATAATTTTTTAAGTAAAGAATAGATGCCTATAGAAATAAAATGAGTGACATTATTTTAAGAATGAAACATATATTATCAGACATATCAAGAGAATAGCCTTTAACAAATCCTGGTCTTCAACCAAATCCAATCATAATACCACCCAACAAATTTTTATTCCTTATTGGTAAGCAAACCAAAGCCATTTGATATAGTGTTATTATGAAATTGGATAGATTATTATAGGTTTATCTTTTGAACCATTAAAAGAATAATTTTCATAAATAATTTGAGGTTTAAAAGAATTAATGATAACTGCTTTAATTTCATTGTCTCCTGATTTGGTTAAATATTTTAAATCTTCTGGTAACTCATTTGGATAAGGATTTTTTTGAACCACTTTAGTTTTATAGTACATGGTATATGATACATGGTCAAATAAAAAATCCAAATAAATTTTCTTTTTTAAATTTCTTTAATTCTTCTGACTTTGTTTATCATTATTTTTTTTATTTTTTTGATGATGATTGAAATGAAGTGGAATTTAAAGAAGATGATAAAGATCATAAAGAGGATGATGATAGAGAAGTACAAGGAGATTCTGACAAAATTTACTTTTTTTTCTCTAAAAAAAAAATTGTGTCAAAATCCCAAAAAAATAAAACTCACAAAATTTAGTTTATTCAACCTTAAGAATCTTATTGATAAAAATTAATCCAAATGATTGTTTTTTGATAAGAAATCAAATACTAAAACTGTTATTGAAAAAAAAATTGAAAAAAAGAGTAACCAAAAAAAAAAAAAAAACATCATTTAAATTATTTGCCAAAAAATGAGTTTTAAAGTTATTTGGTGTTGGATATACCAATTATTATCCTTGAAAAAAAGAATAAAAAAATTTTAATCAAAAATTTAAACAATAAAAATTATTCTCAAAAATAAAAATAAAAATTATAAACACACCAAATTTATTTTTGATATAGCTTGAACCTTAAAAAAATTTTTTTATAATATTCTGTAAAAAAAAACAAAAAAAAACAAAATAATGTTAATAAAAATAATAAAAATTATCTTTTACATAATCCCATATTACCCCTCCTTGTCTGCCTCATTTACCTCTTTTTGGTGTCCTCAACCTCCCCCCTTCTTCCTTCTTGATCTCCTCAAAACCCACTTACCCCCTTTTTTCACCAGGTCCTCCCCCTTTTTCCCCCTTGAGGTGCCTTACCCCCCCTTTCCCCCCTTTTACCCCCTTTAGGCTGCCTCACAACACTCCCCCTGTCAAGGTACACTTTTGGTCTAGAAGATTTGGTACGGAGTTTTTTTCAAGAATTTTAAAGGTTTTAAATGGACTCTCAAGACTGGTACATATTTCTTAATCTAAGTGATTTTTTACTCAAATAAAAGAGGTAGAATTTTAATATTATTATATTCTATTGATTAGACCTACGCTATTTTAAATAATAATGTGATAAAGTATAAAATATAAGTTTGTGTTGTAATACGTAGTAATAAAAGTAAGTGATAAAGAATGGATTGAAAGGCACAAAATCAGAGGCCTTTTATAGGAAAAATATGAGAGAATAAAGTATAAGGAATTTACACCGTCTACTGTGAGTGTGAGAGAAAAGAATGACAAAAAAAAGGAGTACATAAATGACATAAGAAAGTAATAAATTAGTATGTCAACAAGGGCATCAAATTTATTAACAACAAAGTTTGAATTCCTTGGACTGTCACAATTATTACACAATAAATAATCAATTATATTACTTTCACGGGATTAAAGATCTCTCACTGAGGTAATATAATTGTTTTAAAGTTTTTATATTATAAATTTATTATTAATTTTATTCCCTTTGACATATACTTTTGAGCACGGTGTTAGGGAGTAAAAATTGTAAGGGACATTTTATTTATATTATTTATTTATACTACTTATTGTACTTAACTTAGTTAATTGTAAGTACTACTTAAGTAAATAAATAAATAATTATTATTAAGAAGAAAAGGCGTGGCTTCAACTCAGTAAAATAATTAATTATTTTACCGGGTAAGTCTAGTAGCCTGGCTGAAACTCCCTCACTCTAAAAAAAACAATAAAAAAAATGCTATGATATTTTCTATTTATACTATTTTAGTAAAGTAGAAAGATTAGATATCTCCTTCCCAGGTATCCAATAATCATATTTAGATGATTTATTCTTGAATCTCAATAAGTATTCTGTACCTTTTTCAGCAGTGACTATTCTGTCATTTAGAATTTTTTCAATTTCTGCTGTTTCAGTGATTTCATTTAGGGTTTTCTTTGGTCTTCCCCTCCTTTTTGGAAATAAATCACTATTGGATGTGTAAGGTTTCAAAAGAGATATTGGAAAAACAGGATGTTTTCTGTCATATGGAGAATACAGAATAACCTCAACTGCATTATCTCCAATCATTCTTCTGACAACAAATGGACCAACAAATGGATCTTTCAATTTGTTATTACCTTGTAAGTTGAAATGGACTGTAGAAATCAACACTTCATCACCCTTTTTAAAAGTGTATTCTTTATGGGATTTGTCCCATCTCTTCTTCTCATATTCAAATGATTTTTCAATACATTGTTGAGCATTATTTCTGCAAAGTTGTTGCATTTGAAGAAAAGATTTTACACCAGGATGTATATCCAATTTAGGTATTTTATTATTGAGAATTTGGGCAGGAGTATTTGGAAGATATCCAAGCCAGAGCTCAAAAGGTCTTCTTTGAGTAACAGAATGAACAGTGCTATTATAAGCAAATTCTAACCCAGGAATTAAGGTAAACCAATCATGATTGAATCTGTCATTATCTTTATACTCAAGGCCAAAGGCACAATATCTTCTTATCATGTCCTCTAAAGTCTGAATAATTCTTTCAGCTAAACCATCAGTCTGAGGGTGATGGGCAGTAGAAAGTTTCAGATCACAACCACAAACATCCATCAGAGACATCCAAAATTCAGAAATAAATTTAGGGTCTCTGTCAGAAATTATGGCTTTAGGAAAACCAGCAGTATTAAACATATGAGACCACCATAAGAAAGCTAATTCTTTAGTGAAAACATCCTTGTGGGTAGGGATAAATTTACACATTTTTGTGAATCTGTCCACAATAACCCAACAAGAGTTATAACTGTCTTAACCAGCAATAGTTAATACTGTTATGAAATCCATGTTGATTATCTGCCATGGTGCATCTGGAGGTTCAATATGTTGCATTAATCCTATTCTTTTACCAGTTAATCTTTTTGATTTTTGGGAAGAATCACAAGACTCAGCATATAATTTTGTGTCTTCAGACATATTAACCCACCAAGCAGTGTTCTTAATTCTGATCATTGTTTTTTCAAGATCAAAATGTCCAGCTAATATGTCATCATGACAAATTTTCAAGATGATTTCTTTCATAGAAGGAGGAATAACAATGACATTACTCAACTTTTTTCTATAATATAGATATCCTTCATCAATTGAAAATTTAACTTTTTCCAAAGCTTTTTGGTACTTTGGTGGAAGGGTTTTAATTAATGCTTGTATTGAAGCATTCTTTGGATCATTTAATATGGTGCATAACTTTTTCAAGTCAATGTCCTTATCATATGAATCTAGAATAAGCTGTAATAGCTCTTCCTCCATATCAACCACATATATCCCATGTATAGAATAATTTCATCCTCAGGATCATACACAGGATTAGAGTCATTATTTGGTAAAGGTAACCTAGATAACATATCCTCATTTGAGTGAACAATACTAGCCCTATGAATAATTGTCATTCTCCCTCTGTATTCTTGAACAGCCAACTGCCATCTGAACATATGTCTGTTGGGTGTTTTCAAGTTTAAAAGGGATTTAACTGCACTTCAGTCAGTGACAAGTTCAAATTTCTGGTCATCTAGGTAATAATTAAGCTTTTCTAGAGTCCATACTACAGCTAAACATTCTAATTGAGTAGCACCATATTTCAATTCACTATTACTCAAGGTTCTTAAAATATAACAAATTACTACTTCTCAAACTTTATCATTTATCACTTGTTTTTGATGGAGGGCAGCACCAAGACCAATGAAACTGGAATCAGTGTACAAAACAAATGGTTGATTAAAGTGAGGTAAAGCAAGAATTTGTGCTGACATCAAACAGTGTTTCATAGTGTCAAAGGCTCTTTGTCTTTCACTATTCCAGACAAAAGCAACATCCTTTCTAGTCGATTGGGTAAGGGGTAAAGCTATGACTTGGTAATTTTTAATATACTTTCTATAGTATCCACACATTCCCAAAAAACTTTGAAGCTCTCTCACTGTAGTGGGAGCCTTCACCTGTTGTATGGCTGCCACTTTGTTCTGGTCAACACATATCTGTAAGCCTGAAACAACATGACCAAGAACTTTTAAAGAATGAAACCCAAATTTACATTTCTTCAAAGCAAGTGTCATATTTATTCCATCCATTTTCTGGAATATATTAAACAGGTGGTTAAGATGGTCCTCAAATGTTTTTGAGAATATAATGATATCATCAATATAAACCATCAGCCATCCTTCAATTATCTCTTGATGGAATGTGTTATCCATGACTTTTTGGAAAACTGAAGGGGCATTTTTAGGGCCAAATTGCATCCTAATATAATTATAAATACCCATATGAGTGGCAATCATCAGAAATTTCTGAGAATTTTTCTCAACAGGTTGCTGGTGATATCCCTTGTTACCATCCAAACAGCTGATATATTTAGCACCCTGTAAGGTAGCATGTATAGAGCTAATTCTAGGTAAAGGGTAGATATCATCAACAGTATAAGTATTTATTGCTCTATAATCACCACATAACCTGGCTTTATCTTTCTCATAAGAAATTAGGACAGGTGAGATATTACAATATTTAGGTGTTTCAACTACCTTTTCAATAATATTCATTTTTAAAAGGGTAGAGATATTATCTTCAATATCTTTTCTCTTTGTGGGAGAAGCAGGATAAGGCTTCTTCTTTAAACTAGGTGGTATATCAGTTAATGGGCAAGACAATGAAAATTTCATTTCCTCTTTAACTAATCCCAGCTCATGTGATCCATGAGCAAAAGCCATAGGAAAAGACTTTATCAAGTTAATGATGGAATCTTTATCCTCACCAGAAAGTTGTTCTCCAAAAGAAGCATTGTCAATTTCAGACATAAGGGCATGCATTTCTTTTGTAGATCTTCCTTTATATTGAACCACAGAATTACATGTGTTCAATTCTGGTTTTAATAATTTTTTAGGGGAGGAAATCTTAAATTTTCTCTTCCCATTCATCCCCATTGTGAAACATTGGTTTGAAGGATCCAATTTTATGCCATACTTGGTTAAAATATCATTCCCTACAATAAACCAATTGCTCAAGCTATCATTTTTCATGACAACAAAATCACAAATAGCTCTTACAAAACCATGGTTATATTTAAAAAACACTGTGGCTTTGTATTTACCAATGGGGTACAAAACAGAGCCATAACCTCTCCAATTTTCAGAAATGATAGGCATCATTTTTGATTTGTAGTCTTTATCCACTGAAGTAAGTGCTCTTTCAGAAACTACACTTCCTCCAGCTCCAGAATCCAGAACAACTTCAATGCTGCTTCCATTAATCAAGACTGGAGCCTTGAGAGGGGCAATAACAATTGAGTTATCCTCAATGTTCTTTATGATCTCAGCATCCTCAACTGTAGAAAAAGCATTATTATCAATGTCAATAGTATTTAAATAATGAATATCCTCTTCCAGCATCAAGATTTCTTGTTGAGATTCATATGAAATATTGCTGGCACAATCACTTGATGTATCATCCAGTGCCACTGTGTCATCAGCATGCTCCTCTATTTGTTCTACAATATTTATCTTCTTGTCACAAACATGGACTTTCTGCCAAGGCTTGTTGCACTTGAAGCAAGTGTTTGTTGCATACTTCTTTGGTGCAACAGGGGCAGAAGGTTTACCAACCTTTTCCAGAGGTTTCTGTTGGTAAGTGGAGGGTTTCTCCAAAGGGGTCCTAGGAATGAATCTTCTGGCATCATACTTATTGTTTAGAAGTATCTCATTGCAAGTATTAATGAAAGAAGAGGGTTCTTTGGAGAACTCAGTCCTAGCCACTATCAAGTCTCTCAGAGACATTGGTAATTTATAGAGGATCCTGTCCTTCCATAAATCAAACTCCATATGTGGATCCATTGCCCTTAAGATTTTTACAAGTTTCATTAAAAACTCAATAGGTTTATCAGTAGAAGAGCTATATCTAGTTTCCTCATACTGCCTTTGTTGAGCCATTCTGAACTTGGAGCCACCAAATTGTGCTTTAATTAATTTTTTCCAATCCTCCCATGAGTAGTCATTCCCATCCAGGAGAACAGATTCATACCACATCAGGGCAACATTAGTGAACAAATAAATTAACTTGGACACAATTTCCTCATCTGGGAGTTTGTAAGAATTTTTTAAGTTAACAATTCTGCAAATAAATTGATGCCAATCAGAGGAGGAATCACCATCAAATGAAGGATATTGGTCAAGTTTTGGCCAATTCTTTTGATTTGAAGGAGTCTCCTTAGTACTAGCTTGTTTCTGAGTAAGAAGCAGCTGTAATTTCTCTAATTGTGCTGAAATCTCATTGTTTAATCCTTCTGTTGCAGATCCTGGTGCATCATCAGTCTTTGATGGAAACTCAGTGTTATCAACAGGTATTTCTGGAGCTTTTTTTACTTTAGAAGAACTAGCCACAGGTACTATTTGAGCATCCTGCACTATATGTTCCTTCACAGAAATGTCAGAAGATTTTTGGTCATTTAACAATGAGTTCAATTTTTCTTCAATGGTTGTTAGTTTTGTTTTCATTCTTGGAAGACTAGATAAACTCTCATTGATAGTTGAAAAAGATAACTGATTTTTATTTTGAAAAGATGACAAATGTTCATTCAATATTTTCAGATTTATCTTATCTATCTCCACCTCCTGGCAACAGGCAGATACAGTATCTTTTAGTTTAGACAAATCATTTTTTATATTTTGCCATAAAGCAACTTTCTTTTCATGTGTTGCTTTGTAATGAGACAATTCATCAGAGACTCTCTGTGATTCACTTCTTAATGCTTGATAACCCTAATCAGTTAGCAAACTATTATATCTCTGAGTTAATTGCATATTGTTCATTATATGATTTTACTTGGCAATAATATCTCTCAAGTACTCATCATTAATTCTTGCTACATCTGGAGTGTTTCTCAATAAGGAAACTGAGTAACTTTACAGACTCTCATAGAACTCAGGGTCAAGAGTTTCATCAATCACAGCCATATCAGAATTAATCATTGAGGTAGCAATTAAAAGTAATGGATTAGATACATGAGATACCTGTCTACTATTACCAGCCTCTATAGGTCTCAAGGTTTCATCCTGCCTTCCAGATTTACCTGAAGGAACAGAGATGTCAGCCACAAGAAAGGGCACTTGAGAATCAATAGACGGACGTACCAGGGTTTGCTGGGTATCACCATATTGGGCTTCCTTCTTCTTTTGCCTCCTTGATAAGGGTGGGGAGGAGTGGGGTTGGCCTGGGTGGGCCTTGATGGACCTACCTGAGGTAACTGATGCTGGTTTTGAGCCAAGTAGTCCCACTGAGTGTTGAGCCAGTCCCACTTCCACTTGGACACTTCTACCATCTCTTGGGATTGGGGAGCCAATTGTTGTTGATCCCTGGGAGGAAGAGGTTTCTTCTTCTCTTGGAGAAAAGTATCTGTTCTTCTCACCTTTTCTTCCAAGGCATCTACCCTTACCTTTAGTCTCAAGCTGTCTGTCCTTAACTCCTTTATGTGGGTAGACAGATACTTTACCTGCTGAGACAACGGCATCTTTTTTATCCTGAAGCCTTTTGGAAGCTCTTCTGGTGGGTTTGTCATGGGCTTCTGATCCTGAGTATTGTCCACTAGGATTTCTACTTCTTCCATCTCTACATCCTGTTTGGGGCAAGGATTTATTAGTTTGAGAAATTCTTCTTGTTAAAGGAAAACTTACAGAAGTAGGCTCATCATAATCAATTAAGTCTAGTTCTTCTTCACGTGCAGCAAAACCACTTTGGTCAGTCATTTTAATATTCTACTGAAATGAAGGAAGGAGACAAAATTAATTAGTCTTTATTTTTAATTTTTATTTAACTGAAATAAAATAAAAATAATATAAAAAAAATCTTTTTAGGATAAAAATCAACTTAAATAAAATTAATTTTAAAAAAAATTTAAAACCAGGATTATAATATAATCAACTGTAGAAATAAATTAGAATTTTTATTAAAAATTTTTTATTTTCAGGATTTAAATCAACTAATTTATTACCAGGATTTATTGTCAACTGAAGTAATCAAATATGAATCTTTATTAATTAAAAAAAATTATTTTAACTGATTACTTAACTGCCAGGACTTAATGTCAACTGAAGTAATTAAATATGAAGTTTTATTTTAAAATTTTATTACTGATCACTTAACTACCAGGACTTAATGTCAACTGAAGTAATTAAATATGAGTTTTATTAATTAAAAAGATTTATTGGATTACCAGGACTCAAAGTCAACTAAAGTAATCAAATGTGAATTATTTATTAAAAAAATATTATTGTCAGGACAATTTGTCAACTGGAACAATTAAAATTTAAATTAATCAGGACAAATGTCAACTGAAAAATTATAATAATTATTTTATTAATAAAAAATATTATTGTCAGGACAATTTGTCAACTGGAACAATTAAAATTCAAATTAATCAGGACAATTGTCAACTGAAAAATGATAATAATTAATATTAGAATATAATTATTTTATTACTTCTGGGACTAAGAACAGTTATTGCTCTATTATGGTCAACCAGAAAAAATAAAAATAAAATATAATAATAAAATTAAATTCCAAATTACCAGACACCTCCCCCTGCAAAATGAGCAAATTAATGCCACTTACAGAGTGCTGAGTAAAATGAAATATGTAGCAAATGAAGAGTAAAGAGTAACCCACAAATAGTAATAACAATAATTACCACAATATATACAATGTTTAGTCAGTATATGAACTTAATTTTTGGAGCGCGGTTCGATTCCCGTTCGCAGCAAAAACTTTTATCACGTGACGTATGATGTTCGTCCTTTTCTCGCCTTCTCTCATCCTTTACAGGTACTTGTACGCCAATGGTCCCCTCGATTACGCCTCAAGTAACATTGCGCCTTCGATATTTCGGAAAGGATCCCAATTGTCAAGGTCCACTTTTGGTCTAGAAGCTTTGGTACGGAGTTTGTATGAAGAGTTTAAGGATTTATTGGACTCTCAATAATTTTGTACATATTTCTCAATAAAAGATGATGTTTTACTCAATAATAAGAGGTAGATTTAAAATATTTATATAAGTTATAGATTAGAATTACGTCCTTGTAAATACTAAAGATATAAAATATAAGAAATAAGTATTAATTTGTAGTTGTGGTAATAAGTAAGTTGGTAAAAAGAATGATTAAAAGACAACAAAAAGAGAGGCCTTTTATAGGCAAAGGAGAGACAAAGCACGGCAATCAAATTCTAAAAAGAGTAGTATGAGAGAGAGAAAAGAATATTCCAGAAGGAGTATTTCAAATAATAAAGTTATTCTAAAAAGAAGGTGTCAAAATGATGTATTTACAGAGTATGTCAGAAATACATCAATTTATTTAATATTTACTGTAGAAGTCAATTCTAAATAAGAAATTTGAATTTTTTGTATATATTTAATATTATTTGAATATTAAAATCTTATTTTATCTTAATATCTATTTTTTAATATAAAATTTTTATTTTTTTCAACCTGTCAAATGAGCATGGTGTTAGAGAAAAATATAAGGGACAATTTTATATTTTTAATTTTAATTATTTATTTAATTTTTTAATTTTATCATTCTGTAATTATGTAATTTATTATAACTAATTTTAATGTAACTAAATTATAATTAAATAATAATTAAAATGATAAGGTGCGGCTTCATCCAGTAAATAATTAATTTTTTCACTGGGTAAGTCTAGTAGCCTGGCTGAAATGTATTGTAATTGTATTGGTTATATGTTTAATTGTAATGATAAAGAATGAAGAAAATAAGACCTAATCCATCAAAAATAAAGAATAAGCAAAAAAGAGAGTATATGTGTATTATACATTAATATAAAAGGACAAAAAGGGAAAATTAAGACTAATTAATACTTAATAAGAAGGGGGATTAACTGTAGAAATTTTGGGGCTAATCCTGACATTATACTACGTGAAATCTCCATTCAAAAATAACCAAAATTGACTGAGAAACCACCAAAAAACCCAAAAAAGGCGGTGAGATTTGGGGTAACTACATGCAGTCCTTGGAAAGTGCTTGAACGGGTAAATCCTTGACTAACTTAGGCAAATTTAAGCGTGGTAGTGAATTAAAGCTCCATGGATGCGGTAATTAATGAAATTAGTGCATATAAAGAGGGTCAATGCATTTATAATTAAGCTAGGACATTAAATAAGTGCCTGTTGCCTATTTTAGTGTGTTTCCCCACAGTGGGCATAGAATTTGGGGTAATTATAGTGTGAAAAAGCTAACTTTGCTAAAAATGAAGCTATTCACACGGGAAAAATGCAGGCAGTATGTGGCCAGTACACAGAAACCATTTCTGGCAAAAAAACACCAAATTTGAAAAGTGTTATTTTTATGCATTTGAGTAGCCAAATCAATAGCCCTAATTAAGAAAAATTGATCTGTCAAAGCGAATTTTTAATATTATTAAATTTATAGCGCATATAATCAACTTTTAAGTGATTTAAAGCGCATTTCTTGTTTTTTATATAAAACAATGAAAATAACAGCTTTAAAGGTACTTAAAAATTATTTAGCCTTATATTTAAGGTTCTTAAGATTACCCTAACATATTACAACTTAATATTAAGTACATAATACTTATAAAAGGTGGATATATGCATGTATATAAGGTGTTATAGTGGCATATTTTGTATATTATCATAATTTTACTTATGTATACTATTTGTGTACTCTAATTTATTGCTCCCATGTATAGTCCATGTTTTTAAATAACTTATAAGTACTTTTTACTCAGTCCTGGGAGTATCCAGGCTGACAGATTTCTTATCTTCATCATTCTAGAGTATGCTTTCTCTAGACATTCTTCTCTACATTCCAACTGTTGCATCCTGGCACAGAGAAAATCTTCTGTTGAGCATACATCATCCCAATAAATTCCAATATAAGATACAGCTTTCAAACTTACTTGTAGAACAGCTTTCTGCCTAAACATTAATTCATAAGGGGAATAGCCAGTTATTGTTTTCACAGTGACCTTATCAGCAAATAATACCAAGGGTAAATAATGCCTCCACTTTTCAGCACTATCTCCATAAATCTTCACCAAAGCATTCTTGATAACTTTATTGCCTCTTTCAACCATGCCTTAAGCTTCAGGATAATAAGGTGTTGCTACTCTAACTTTAGAACCAACACTTGCCACAGCTTCTTTAAATTTGGCACCAAACTCTGGCCCGCCATCAACAGTGACCAACTTCATCAACCCATACCTATAAATCCACTCATTCTTCAAAAACTCTGCCACATTTTTGGCAGTCAAATTAATCAGAGGAACTGCTTCAACCCAACCAGACAAATCATCCCTCGCAACAATCAAGTATTTATACCTGCCCTCTTTAATATGGACAGCATCCAAACTGACTCTTCCAAACACAGTTGATTCACGATTAGCGCGGTCAACCTATTTAGGTTTCAAGTGACTTCTTCTTTGAAATTCTTTACAAGATTGAACCCAACCCTGTACAGTCAACTTCATACCTGGCCACCAAAATCGGTCTGCCACTCTTCTACAAGTCTCCTCAAACCTCTATGACCAAGGTCTTCACGCAAAGACTTCATTACAACTTCTTGACCCTAATTCTGAGTCACCACTACTTGAAGATTTGGATGTCTCCTGCTCATCAACATCCTTCCTGACACATAGAAGCCAGGAATTTTCTTCTTAATTTCCACCCAAGTATCATCATCACAAATATCTGGCCTCTCCAAGGTTAACAGATATTCAACCACAGTAAAATATAACCCAGTCTGACCCCAGGTCTCATCTTAAAAATCCAACAAAACAACATCCAAGGGTACAACCCTGTCATCTAAATTACCAGTGTATGCATGAGACACTTGACCAGCCCAACCAGGACACTAATTCCTAAACTTTGGCACATCATTTTCCTTTCACTGAATCTTAAGAAAATTAAGTTCACTAACAAAAACACCATTTTCTAAATTTGAGCCATGCCAAACAAAAGCCCCATCTTCATCAACAAAGACATCCAAATCACTAGAATCAAGATCAGAACCAGCCAGTTTAACCTTTTGGGGGAGGAGAGAGCAATCTTCCAGTTTAGCCTCATGGGGGAGGAAAAAAAATCTTCAGCACCCTTTGTGCTGGCCCTAACCACTGGAACACTTTCATCAAACTCTTTGGAATCAGAATCTTCATCTGTGGGTGGTCTCCTTGATAATCCATCAAGCATTATAAAAGTTTTTCCGGGTTTGTGTACAAGGTCAAAAGAAAAATGCTGAATAAATGCCACCCACCTAGTCATTGGAGCATTTTCAAGACTAGGTGTATTGATCATTTGAACCAGAGATTTAGCATCCACCTGCAGCTCAAAATGCTGCCCCCAAAAAACAGTTTTCAGCTTCTTGAAAATTCTTGCTACACCACACAATTCTAACTTAGGTTGAGAATATCTAGATTCAACCTCATTAAATACCACAGACTCATACCTTACTGGCTTGAACCTCCCAGATTTATCTTCCTGAGACAAAAAAGCACCAGAAGCAATATAGCTTGAGTCCACTTCCAGATTTCACCAGATGACCTACGCAAAAGGTAGAGGGTATTCCTGGAAGTGAGATGAGAAGAATAGTTTAGAAAATTCTTTGAAGCACAGAGGAAATATTTGAGGAAGTGATTCAAAGATGACTCGAAGGAAGAGCTACTGCTTTGAGATATGTTCGAGAAGAATTCTATTAAAATTTAAAGGTAATATTAATGTTCTTAAGATCTTACAAAGGGTTGGAAACTCAATAATCAAAGATTTAGGATTGAGAAATGATTACTGAGAAAATAAGGAAAGATACAATAATAATGATTTAACCTGAAGTTTTACCACTATTAACTATATATACGTTTTATAATTTAATTCTAAAGAATTTCAAACCAAAATCCAACCCCTTTTATATCCTTTACTCCTCCTCGCATTGACCTCATACTCATCCATCATTCCGTTCACCACAGACCACCAAAATTATACCCGTTACACCTGGACCCTCCTCACTAACATCCGTTAACCCTTTAATCCTCCACTAACCATTCCGTCCATGCTAACTACCCCTTTTTAATAAACCACAGATACTTTAATAAACCTTTTTAGTGGACTATTACATTGACTATTGTGCTGTGCGTTGCTTATTGAGGAAAGGACTAATACACACTATTGAGAGATTGACTAATTTAGATTTAGATTTTAGACTAGCGTGGTTGAATAGTGAGTACACAAAGGAAATTCGCAGTTGATATGTAGAATTTCTTTCTGCGCTTTGAGTATGGATTTAGACCTCTGTATTATTGATTTAATGAGCTGCTTTTGCCTCGAGTGTTACGTGGCACGTGAAAGATGCCCAGGTATAAAAACTCAAGCTTGGTTCAGCGTGAGACATACTTTCCCGCACTACTTTCTCTCCATCTTGTTTTTAAATATTTTATACTTTATTATGTTGACTTGTCCTACCCCAACTCCTACACCTCCACACCCTAAAGCAGATGGTGGAATAATTACCCAGCAGAATTCTCAAGCATGCACATCCTGCAAATCAATTGAGTACTTCTGCATTGAAAGCACAGCAACACGAGGTCCTTGCCAGAAATGCGAGTTTTGCTGCTGGAGACGGGTGGCGTGTGATGCCTTGTCAAAAAATACGGACATCAAGCGTTGATTTACGAAAACCAAATATTGGGTAATACCGAAGACCAAAGAGGTGGTTGATGATATTTGGGATGTATCGGTTGGGGACAATCAGTCGGTGGGAGAGACTGAGGAGGAGGTTGAAGATACCGTGGCAACCTGGGTAACCCAGGCCACAAGTAATGAACAAGGAGTATAAGAAGAGATAGATGAATTAGTTGAAGAGGATGAGGATGAAATCCCTATTTCAAGACGGATGCCGAAGAAGCGGCGGATGGTCATTGAGGATGACAAAGAGGAGAAGGAAGTGACGGCGGAAGTCACCCCAAAGTTATTCTTAGAAGCTGACCCATTGTTTGAAGTAAGTCTGTTCTTCTTTTTATTTTAAAAAATTTTTTTACTGATGACCTATGTTATATAATTCAGATGTCATTGCAGAGGCTCCAATTGTGGAAACAGTGCCATTACTGCCAGTTGAGGCAAATCAACCAGTGGTTGATTTGAGGGAGGACAATGAAGAGACCCTCGACCAGGTATGGTCAAAGAAACCTTGGCAAGGTCGACAAATTTGATTCATCGAAGAGATTTAAGCAGTGAGGTCAATAAGATTGTCAATGCTGCCTCCTTCAATGTGGCCAAAGAATTACTAGAAATTGGGTAAGTGCTACCAGTAGGAGAGGAGGAGGTATTTGAGAAATGTAGGAAGGAAATAAGGGTGGTTTTGGAGAAAATGAAGAAGTTGGTTTGGAAGAAAATACAGGAGAAAATTTGAAATGGAAGGAGAAAGAAAAGAAAGAAAGAGGAAGGGAAAAAATAAAAGCAAATTGTATATTTATATATTTATTTTTTTATTTTATTGTTTTAATTGAAAATCTGGATATATATTTTATAAGATTTTGAGAAAAGAAAAGAAAAAAAGGAAGAAAGAAAATATTTGAATAAAATTTTGTTTTTAAATTTTGAAAGAAGAAAAGAAATAATGTTTAACTGAAGGAATTTTAGTTTTAAGTTTTGAAAAAGAAAAATTTAAGAAAGAAAAAAAATAGTTGATTGAAACAATTTTGTTTGAAATGAAAATTTTAATGAGAAAAAAAAAATTTTTTATTTGTGAAAGTTTATTTATTGAAGTTTTGAGGAATTTTGGTCATTTGGAAAGAAAGAAGAAAAAATATTTTTTGAAAAAGAATTTGAAAGAAAGAAGTAATTTGTTCGAAGAATTTTAAAAGAGAGATTTAAAGGTTGATTTAAAGTTTGAGAAAGATTGTTGTATTGAGTTAGTGAAAAAATTTTGATAGTTTGAAGAAAAAGAAATAAGGGAAAAGAAGAAAATTTTGAAAAGAGAAAAGAAAATTTAAAGGAATTTATTGATTTTTAATATTTTATTTTATTTTATTTTTTAATTTTAATTTTTTAGTTTAGTTTATTTTATTTTATTTTATTTTATTTATTTAATTTATTTATTTTTATTCTTTAAAAAAGGTTGAAAAAAGCTTTTGAGAAGAAGAAGAAAAACAAAAGACAGAGTAAGAATTTTTTAGAAGAGAAGGAGTTTTAGAATTTAAGAAAAGAAAAAAAGAAAAAGAGAAAGAAGAAAAAAGAATAAAAGAGAGTTCCAAGGTTTTGGTTTTAAAGGATATTTAAGATGAAAAGATTTTAGGAGTTCAGGGGCGTCAGAAACATTGATGGCCAGTTTCCAGGATGTTTTGTCTGAGTCATCCAGGAAGCCTTCCCATTCCATGAGGTATTGAAGCTTCCACATGCGCATTCTTGAATCAAGGATACGGTTTACTTTCCACTCTAGATGGTCTTCTACTTCCACCGGTTCTGGAGGAGGTTGGTTTCTTCCCGGGTATGTTTCTCGAGCCAGTTCCAAGAGAGATACATGGAAAACAGGTTGAATAGCCAGCCATTTAGGAGGTAGCTTGAGTCAAAATGCAGTTTTAGAGACTTTGGAGTCAATTTCGAATGGTCCCAAGGGTTTTTCAGCCAGTTTCTTTGATGGCCGAGTTGTTTGAATTTTTTGTGCGTCAAGCCATACTTTATTGCCTGGTTTAAAAGAAGGAGCAGATTGTCAATGTTTGTTGGCCTGTTCCTTGTACCTTTGAATCCCTAATTCCAAGTTTGTTTAAGTTCTTCTTGGAGTCATGATATGGTTTGAAGATAATGTTCTGCAAGATGACTAGTTCCTATGTGGATTGAGTTGAATCGAGGATGTCTCCCATAAAAAGTTTCGAAAGGAGATTGTTGTGTTGAAGAATGAGTCGAGTTATTATAAGCAAATTTGGCCAATGGTAACCATGTGGTCCAATCGTCTTGTTGGTAACTGACATACATTCAAAGGTATTGTTCGAGGATTTGGTTGACCCTTTCCATTTGCCCATCAGTTTCAGGATGATAGGCCGTGGAGAGATTCCTTGTGATATTGAGTTGTGGACACAATTGAGTCCAGAATTTGGATACAAACAATAAGCCTCTATCTGAAATAATATCATTAGTTAAGCCATGTTTGGAAAATACATATTCTAGAAAAAATTTTGACAAATCTTCTGCTGTAGCAGTAGTAGTGGTTTTAATGAAAATAGACATTTTTAAAAATCTATCTACTATTACTAATATAGCATCAAAATTTTTAGAAAGAGGAAGTTGAGAAATAAAGTCCATTGATAAGGATTCCCAAGGTTTAGAGGGATTAGGAAGCAGTTGAAGCAACCCATGCTTCCAGTGACGGGGAGCCTTATTCCTATTAAATTCATAACAAGATCTTATATAGGCCTTGATTTATCTGTTTATTCCTGGCCAGAAGAAATCCCTCGCTATTAACTGGTAGGTTTTATCAACCCCAAAATGACCAGCTAATGGAGAATCAAGTCGCCTATTGAAAATACATAATTTTATTTCATTATTGTCGGTTATGACTACTCTAACTTCGTACACTAATAGACCTGATTCAATACTAAATCTTTTGGCCCCTTGCTTCGAGAGTATTTTGTCTTTTAACCCTAAACAATAATTGTCCTTTGACTGTGCTTCGAGGATGTTGGATAGTTGATTTTGAAAAGTTTGATTTGTCATCAAATTAAGTTTATGAGTCGTTAACTTTGATTTGTTAAAAATTGATCTCACATTTTCTGGGTTCTTGTCAGCAAATGCGTCCCCCTGCTGTGGGTAAACGTTGTCCCAACATGACAGGATATCTGGGACAATGCAGTTCTTACCTGGGCGATAGGAAATAGAGAAGGGAAATTCAGACAAAAATTCAGCCCACCAGGCTTGACGCCTGGTTAACACTTTGGAAGACATAAAGTATTTCAAAGCATTATTGTCAGTCAGGATTTGAAAAGGGCTATCTAGGCAGAGAAGAAAAGAGCGCCATTTTTTAAGACAATGAATAATAGCTAAAAGCTCCTTGTCATGAATTTTGTTATTTAATTCTGCTGCAATGATATTGTGTGACTCAAAAGCAACAGGATGAAACAATTTTGTTTCAGATTTGTATTGAGAAATGACCCCTGCAATAGCATAATCGCTAGCGTCTGTCTCAACTATTGTCAAAGCAGAAGGATCAATGTGTCTAAGAATTGGAGCTGTGGTAAATGCAGTCTTCAATGCTTTGAATTCCTTTTGTGCTGTAGAAGTAAAAATAAAAGGAATATCTTTTCTAAGAAGAGAAGTAAGATTGGAAATAGTTTTAGAGTAATCTTTAACAAATCTTCTATAGAAATTGGCAAAACCCAAAAATCCTTTCAGGGATTTAATGGTTTTGGGCTCAGGCCATTCCAGGATTTTTTGGACCTTATTGTCGTCCATGACTAAATCATCAGTGGACAACATAAACCCCAAAAAATCAATATATTTAAGATGGAATTCACATTTATTGTGCTTGGCGTAGAGACCATGATATCAAAGGTGATTTAGAACCTGTCAAACATGATGAATATTTTCATCCAGTGTCTTCGAGAAATTTAAAATATCGTCTAAGTAGAGGACCACAAATTTTTTGACAAAATCTTGAAAGATGTCATTAACAAAAGTTTGAAAAGTAGATGGTGCGTTACATAATCCAAAAGGCATTACTAAATATTCAAAACTACCAAATCTAGTGCGCATTGCAGTCAGTGGGTCATGACCTTCCGCAAGGCGAATAAGATTATAAGTGCCTCTAAGATCAATTTTAGAAAAGAAATTAGCACCATTAAAAATTGTAAGAAGCAATGACATAGGAGGAACTGGTTATGCATTCTTCTTTGTAACTGTGTTGAGCAAATATAGTCAACACACAACCTAAGGCTACCATCTTTTTTCTTTACAAAAAGAAAAGGGGAGCCGGTTGGAGATTTACTGGCTCTGATGAAACCTTTGGCTAAATTCTCTGCAATGTAGTCTTGAAGAATTTGTGATTTGTCGTTTGACAAAGAATTTACAGGACTTGATGGAGGTACTGGACCTATTAACTCTATTTGATGGTTGTAGGGCCGATGTGGTGGTAAATTATCCGCCTTGCGGATTGAGAAAACATTGAGGAAATCATGATATATTTCCGGTAGAGTTGATTTAATGGTTTCAACATTGATTTGGTTTTCCTCATCATCTTCGAGAGAGTCTGTCAAGAGAAGACCCGAATTGAGAGAGCGTAATTTGACTACTTCATAGCAATTTAAATCCTCTTTGAGTGAAGTGATTGAGCTAGAAGAGTTAGCCAATTTCTCATTTAGAGAAAGATCAGATGCTTGAAAGTCATCTGGCAGAGATTTGTCCTCTAGCAGGACATTTTCAGGCAGGTTGTTTAACTCCCTATTGACCTGCATTGAAGAATTAGAAGTATACTTAGTGCGTGGGGTGATCAATCCCCGTGACCAATCAATTTCAGGATTCCAATGCGTTAAAAAGTCATGGCCAAGGATGGTATCCTCCATTCTTGGGGCATCCAAGAATGATAATTCCCACTTGAAGGGTAGAAAGTTTGGAAAGTTGAAAACCCATAAAACTTTCTTACTTACCCAATATTTGGGTTCCTCTGATTTGACCAAATATATTGGAGTTCAATCAATATCTGTGAATGTCAGTTTTAACTTCTCGGCAAAAGATAAACTGACAAAAGAAATTGAAGCTCCAGAGTCTATAAGACAACTGAAGGGGGTATCCTCCTTGAAAAGAATGAATCTCAAGTGGTTTAAGGTAACTCCAGTCCTTTAGACATGGAGGTTCTGTTCACTGGGAGAGATGAGATAGTTTGTTTTGCACACAAGTAAACTATCTACTAGTTTTTTGACCTTGAACTAGTACCTTCTCTTTCCTTCAACTTTACAAAATCTTCTAGCTTGTGCTTACCCCCACAATACATACATAACCCATTATCTGCTCGCCTCTTCCTCTCAGCTTCTTTAAGTTCCCCTTTTGGATCCAGTACTTTGCTGATATTGCCTGGGGTTGAGCCTTTTGCTCAAGGTTTGTCCTTTCCCTTATTGGTTTTGGATTGAGTCAAAGAGGATTGAGTTTTCCGTGGGTGTGAAGAAGGTCCTGATTTAAAATTTAGTACTTGAGATTTGTTGGAGTATCGACGATGTTGTAGTCATCCTTGGTAAACGCCGTCGAGTTCGAGGGTTTGATCCATTAAATCTGTTAAAGTAGTCATTTTCTGACCATGAAGATTTAGTTGATCCAGAATCCTTGAAGGAAGTCCCTTTTTGAAATTATACTTAAGGGCAGCATCATTCCAACCTACTTGAGTTTGAAGTTCTTTGAAGTTTGAGACATATTCAGAGGCTTTACCATTATCACTCATGCAAAGGAAATCCAATTCCATTTCTGCGTTGTCAGTTTCATTAGGGTCTTCAAGAAATGTAAAGAGCTGGTCTTTGAACTTTTCCCAGTTATTAATAAGTAGGTGGGGTTCTGTCGAAGAGAGCATGAGAAGATAAGGTTCGAACCATCTTACTGCTTTTCCAGCTACGAATGAAGAAGCATAAACAACCTTCGATTGGTCGTTATGAAACAGGAGCTTTCATGTCTGCAAGAAGGGCCGCAATCTGTCTGGATGTTCTCTATCAAATTTATCAGGAGATTTCATGTAAGGAGTTTTAAATTTAGATCCATCCAAAGACTTTGGATTGGAAAGAGTTTTCATGAAAAGTCTCATGAAGTCTTCCAGCAAATTAGATGGGCCAGGTTCCAAAGGTTGACCAGAAGGGTGAGTAGCAGGGGCGGATGGTGCCTCTTGCATCATATCTTCTCCTTCTTCTTTCTCACTAGAATCATCAAAATCCTGGGGGATGTCTTCTACAGATTGGACTGAATGTCCCCGTTCCCTAAGGTTGAGAGGTTCCAAGGAGTGAGTGCGGGAAACAGGCTGTATAGCTGTTGGCCTGCCTCTGGCGCGAGCCCTAGTAGTAGCGCCCATAGGAGGAGTGCATTGAACAGGTGCCATTTAAAGAATTTACAACACCTGAAAAAAGGACGTAGTAGTGAAAAAGAATGAAAACTACAGAGAAATAAATTATACTGTCACCGGACGACCTACGCACAAGGTCAAGGGTGTTCCTGGAAGTGAGATGAGGAGACTAGTTTAGAAACTTCTTCGAAGCACAGAGGAAATCTTCGAGGAAGTGATTCGAAGATGACTGGAAGGAAGAGCTGCTGCTTCAAGATATGTTCGAGAATAATTCTAATATAATTTAAAGTTAATATTAATGTTCTTAAGATCTTACAAAGTGTTGGAAACTCAATAATCAAAGATTTAGGATTGAGAAATGATTACTTATAAAATAAGGAAAGATACAATAATAAGGATTTAACCTGAAGCTTTACCACTATTAACTATATATATGTTTTATAATTTAATTCTAAAGAATGTTGAACCAAAATGTAACCCCTTTTATATCCTTTACTCCTCCTTGCATTGACCTCATACCCATTCATCATTCCATTCACCACAGACCACCAAAATTACACCTGTTACACCTGGACCCTCCTCACTAACATCTGTCAACCCTTTAATCCTCCACTAACCATTCTGTCCATGCTCACTACCCCTTTTTAATAACCCACAGATACTTTAATAAACCTTTTTAGCGGACTATTACATTGACTATTGCGCTGTGCGTCGCTTATTGAGGAAAAGACTAAGACACACTATTGAGAGATTGACTAATTTAGATTTAGAGTTTAGACTAGCGCGGTTGAATAGTGAGTAAACAAAGGAAAGTCGCAGTTGCTATGTAGAATTGCTTTCTGCGCTTTGAGTATGGATTTAGACCTCTGTATTATTGATTTAATGAGCTGCTTTTGCCTTGATTGTCACGTGGCACATGACACCAGATAAATTTTTCCAGCTCCCATGCCATACTCCAACTTGTGAAAAATAAATTCTTTACCTACCACCTTCTTCAACTTCTGAAAAGCCTCTTCACACTCTTCAGTCCATATCCACACTGCATCTTTTCTGGTCAACCTCCTTAAAGGTGACACCAAAAAAGAAAAATCTTTAATAAAAATTTTGACATACACACAAACCCCCAAAAAATCCCCTGACTTCAGTAGTATTTTTAGGCCTTGGCCATGACTGAATTTTATTAACTTTTTTCTTTTCCATAATCATTCCTCCTTTACATAACACATGACCCATAATTTCCAGAGCAGGAACACAACCACAAAACTTTGACACAGAAATGGTAAAACTGGCCTCTTCAATCCTAAAAAATACTCTCTCTAGAGTAATTGCATATTCCCAAACAAACCTCCTTATACCTGGGTTCTCCTTCACCACCTCATTCCCATAATCAGTGGAGGGCTCTTTGATTCCACCATTGTCAATAAAAATACCAGCATGAGTAGAAAACTCACCCTGTAAAATCCAACACATTTGTGCTTGATATACTGCTACTGAATTAGTTGTTCCTTGAGGCAACCTTGTGAGCTGAAACCTCCCCAAAGGTGTATCAAAAGTTTTAAGTGGCTGTGAATCCGTGTGAAGTTCCTTTTTATCATAACCACCCATAATATCAGCCAAACCATAACACGCCCTTCCAGAAGAAGATTCCACAAATTTCTCTGAACTTGGAAGCATCCCAGAATCCTTGATAGTGACTCTATTCAAGACTCTAAGATCATGCACCACCCTCAGCTTCCCATTCTGCTTCTTTACGCAGAAAAATGGACTTAAGTAACTAGATGTTGATTGTTCGTATAACACAGTCCTGACTCTTTCCCTAAAAATCTCTTCAAAATCCTCCCTGATAGCAGCTGGAATTAGAATAGGTTTGATTCTTCAAGGTTCATGACAAATCACAGGAATCAAGTAAGGTTCCCCATAAGAGTGTTTCAACAAACCCCTTTCCTCTTCAACAAATGCCACTTATTTCTCCCTCAGCATAATAATTTGCAACAACAACTTCTTTTACTCATCTGAAAACCACCCATCAGGACCAAACTTACCAACTTTCAACCTTTCCACAGTCACCCTAGCAGTTTCCACAAAATAAGGAGGATTCTTCACCAGAGGAGGACAGTATGAATCTCTTGAAAAGAGAGGTCTCTTCAACGGAGGATTCAAACCTACAGGCATAGGCTCATTGACAGGCCTAATCTTCTGAGCTACCTTCTTATATTTTTCAGCTCCACCTTTCACTTGAGGGATCTTCAGGAAATCTTCACCAACAGACCTGGAACAAAAACTAAGGGTTTTCCCATTGCTCACATGTGTGGCCAAGTTTGTGTTTTTGAAAGGTGTAGAAGAAACCCTAGTGTTGCACAGTTGGAAGGACTTACTTTTATTCCCCCATCTCACCACTCAAAAACTTTTCTTCAATTCCACATCTTCATCTTCACTTCCATATTCAAAATCTTCAAATCTTGATTCATCTTCTGAATCACATCTTCTAAAATTGTGCAGTTTATCCTCATTCTGAAGGCCCTAAAATTGATCTTGCTGTTTTTCATTCTTCAAAAATTTGTGCAGTTTAACCTCACGCTGGAGGCCTGAAAATTTATCTTGCTGATCTTCTTTCTTCAATTTTTTGTGCAGTTTAAGCTCATGCTGGAGGCCCATAAATTGATCTTTATGATCTTCACAAAAATAATTCTTGTCTTCTTTCTTGATTATCTTCAGATTTTTTTCTTGATTTTTGTCAGTTATCTTGAAATTTTTATTTTATTTTCTTTAGTTTTCTTCTATCCTACAAATATAACCAGGGGTTTCCCCAATGCTCACAGATGTGGTTAAGTTAATGTTTTGAAAAGTGTAGAAGAAACCCTAGCAGTGCACAATTGAGAGGACTTACTTTTAGACCCCAATTTCACCACTCCATAGATTTTCCTCATATCTTTCAATAAAGATATATAACCAATCTTCTTATTTGAACTTGAATTAAAAATTATTGAGAATTTTGAGAGAAAACAGATACTTGATAAAAAACTTTAAGAATACTTGCAGAGAAGAGAAACATTAAAAAGAGAAAGTTATAATTTCACTTGTTATATCTCCAAGGGAGCTGTCCTACTACAACATGGGATCTCCTTATCTTGGGGAGAGGTTGTAGCACTTGGGTGATCAGCCATAATCTCTCTAAAAAAGACAGACTCCCACTAGAGCCTGAGCCACACTCCAAAAAACCAGAGGCTGCACCCACATCTCTTTTTCTCCTACAAAAATCCATGCACTGGCACATTGAAGACAAACTAGGCCTGGTCTCCCAACAATCCTCTCCAGGAGATGATAACCTCATGTGAAGCATCCTTTCATCTTCACCAGTCAACTCCAAACTGATTCCAAAATCAAATTTATAGCCAATTCTTGCTTGAAAATCCATCAAGAATGGCCCACCCAAAACAGCTTTCACTGTTCCTTTGGCAATTTAAAAATGAACCTTCCCTGAGGCTCCACCAACATCTAGCTTCACAAACTCATATGTTCCAACCAATTCAGTGACATGGCCACCAATCCCTCTCAAATTTCTACCAATACCTGTTTTGATGGGGAGGCCCAGATAAGTTCACTCAAACAAAGAAATCAGGTTAATCTGAGAGCCTGAATCCACCAATGCTCTAGCCTCCCTTCCATTCAGAGTGACATTGACATAACCCAGAGGTGCAGAAAAATGATTTTCCAACCCCTCTCCAAATTTTTCAGCAGAATTTTAAATGTATTCTACCTCCCCAGAAGAAACCCTTCTCCTGGTCAACAACTTTTTCCACCTATCAGTCAACCCAGGACTGATAGCGTAAAACTCCCCATAAGTAAGAAAAACCTGACCCTGACTCATCCTTTCTAGGACAGAGTCCATAACATTAACTTGGACAGAAACCACTGGCCTCGCAAAGTGAGCTCTTCGCTTCACTACCTTGGTCCTAGAAGATTCTTGAGTACAAGAACCATCAACAGTAATCAAACCAGATCCCTCCCCAGAACCTCTAACTCCAGCAGGCTTTGGAAATGAAGCCAAAGTGAAATCCTCCTCAGAGTCAGAATCAACATTCATAGGCATTGGCTCACCATTCATGTCCAAAGCTTCAAAACTAGGGGGGCTCATATCTGCCATACCTTTCTGAATTTTATACAGCTCTTCATGGATGCACTTAGCTTAGGATCCACCTTTGAAACCTTAGGCTTTGGTTGGGCCTGAGAGCTTCTCTTAGGCCTTCCTAACTTTCCTGCTTCCACATCATAAACACCAGCCAAGAATTCCCCACTTGACTTTCCACCACAATAATTCAACTCCAAACCACCAAAGGAAGATGTAAATGAGACTCTATTAGCCTCGTTTCTTTTTCCCTAGCCATCTTCTCCACCTTTACCAGAAGAAGAAGCATCATTAAGCAACTCTTCAAACCTTGGCCTCCTTGAGTTGACATTATGTCTCCTCCTCATCAAGTCCACTGGAGGCTGACCATCATTAGGCTTCACAAAAGAACCATCTGGGAACTTGAACACTTTCCCATGAAATTCTACCTTTTATTCAGACACATTCCTATTCAGTGCCCAAAAATTATTGAACTTGTGGCCCTTCCTGCTGCAATAAAAGAGGACCCAAGGATTACCCCTACCAACCCTCATATCAAATCTCTTGTCAGAGAAGGTGCCTTATTGGCCTTCTGAGCCTCCTGAACAAGAATATATAGCTGTTTTGTCATATCAGCCAGCTGCTGCACTACTGGATCAAACTCTTTAGGCTTCTCAGGAGCCTTTCCCTTGTTCAAACTTTCCTTTTTACTTGATTCCTCCACATCTTCAGCAAAAGCTTCACTGAACTTTCAAGCATATCTGGTGCTAGCTTCTTGGAAATAATCCACTGCCAATAATTTCAGATGACCCTCCAAAAACTCCTTCACCACAGAAAGAGCAAGCAAATTCTGATTCCCATTAGGAAGAATCTTCATCTTGTCCTTCCTTTCCAACTCCTTCAGCACATCAATTCTGACATTCCTGGCCAGAGAAGACCAGAAAATATCCCTTTCAGAGTCAGTATTCTCCAACTCCTGCATATCCACCAAATAATTCACCACTGGCTCCAACTGAGCCAGAAACTTTCTATGAGTATGGAGGTTGTCCATCCCTCCATAGGATTGCCATTCACTTACAATCATATTGAGATCCACCATAGAGTACCTGGATCCCCACCTGTCTGTCATCTGCAGACACAAATTTTTCCAAACCTTTCTCCTATTACCCTCCATAGCAGCAAACTCCTTCACCAGAGCTCTGTCACCAATATAGAAGATGACTTGCTTCACCATGTCCAAGTGAGAAGAAACATCTACATTCCCAGAAGCCTCAAACAGCTCCAAAAACAACTTCACATCCTCCCCCATAAACATAGGCCCCTTCCAGGAATTGATCCTGAAAGAAGACTTAAAAGACACAGGAGGATTACCATCCTCAGCAGCACTAAAAGTGCCACTTCTATCACTAGAGATTGAGGGCCCATAAGCCATGGTCCAATAGATTCCAGAAAACCAATCTCCAACCACAGAAGAAAGTAAAAAAGTAACAAAAAAGACAAAAAGCTAATAAATTGTCTCCCCATGTTGGGCTCCAGAAATGTAGAAAATCCTATAGTACTAGCTATAGGCCTTGACCAAGGGAGTTGGAACAAAACTGGAGAGAAAAAACTCCTGTCCCTTTGAGAAATACTAGGTGAGATTAATTTGCTACAGCAAATTAGAGACTGTTACAATACCCCTTCCAGCACACTTCTTGACTGCTTTAAAAGTCAAGAAAGTAGCCTAGATAGACCACAGACTAAAGAGAACCTGAAATGCAGAAAGACCCACACCAGGAAACCAAAACACTGTGCACTTGTTGCACAGAAAAAGAAAATAATACTTGATGCAGGTTGCAAAGCCACGCCAGAGAAACCAGTTGCCAAATTTGAGTTAAATGATGAACTAACCTTGCAAAAAAACACAGCCACTTGTAGCCAAAAAACAGTGAAAACTGAGTGAGAATCAATGATATAATTACCAGATAGTTGTATGATAATTAAAGTTGCCCCAAACTGTCACTACCAACACCATTTTTTATGCCACAAGGCGTAACAAATGCATAACAGTTGTGTAAAGGTTGCATAATAAATACATAACAATATTTATGTCCGCTACCATTCAATAATAATTGATAGGTATTTGCTACACAACTGTTACACTGTGTGGCGTAACAAACAAATTTGGTAGTGTGTCTTTTTCAGTATGTACACACAGACCGCCACTTAATAATCCGTGCACAGCAACTAATTTGGCACTTTTTACAGCCAAATTGAATAAAAACACTCTAGAAACGCTTCCCAGCCTTCTATAACTGAGGCAGGCAGGTGGCCCGCCTAGAGGCAGACAGACCTCCCTGAAGCCAGAAAACCACTAAATACCTCCAATAAATCCCAAAATATTTAAAAAAATCCACCATGACTATTAAAACCCTTAAAACACAAAATTAAGCTATGACAACATTGAGACATAAAATACAGAGCCAAATTAGCTCTACTTAATGGTACTAAGAACTTAACTCTAAGACTTAAGGCTAGCCCATAAAACACAAAAAAAATTAAACAGCTAACTTTTATAAATGAAAAGTGAGCAAATGACCCCTTAAAACTTTGAATATGAAACATATCATCAAGACATCAAATATAGAGAAAAACTGGGGATATCCAATGGTAGTACCCGCATACCCATAGTCCCAATATTCACTTAATGAGAACCAAAATAAAACTAATTCTTCAACCAATTTCAATTAAGAGATACAAAAACAGCACCAAACAGACAAACAAAGACCTCTGCCAATGTTGGAAGACCACATTGGGTATAAGGATTTTTATCCGCAATTAATTTAATTGCGGATTAGTCAACTTTTGTATTCCCTAATATCATTCTCCTTACCTTCTGACATATTCCTGTCTCTTCTTGTCTCATCTTTCTTACCACACTTTGAACTCTCCTTTTCATCCTTTTCTACCCCTATCCACAATTTCCTCTATCTCTCCAATCCTCTGCATTTAGTTTTCTTACTTCCTCAATCCTCACCAATACTTTATCATTATAGGAAGAAATAGCAACTGGATTTAGAGGTTGGAAGATGTTATCCAAGTGTTGGTGAGGTGATGTGAAGGGGAGGAATGGTGTATCAAAATAATTAGGCTAAAAGGGTTGGGGAGTGTATGTGGAGTAGTAAAATGGTCTTGCAAAGCTTTTGAGTATATATATAGGGTTCTAGTAGCATTAGGAGGGCTTGGAAGGGATAAAATAGAAAGAAATAGGGTTTGGAAGGTCAGAAGAACATTTGTTGATGTAATTGAAAGAGGTGGGTATTGGTGTGAACTAAGTGAGAAAATAGGAGGATGGACTCTGTTTTTCAGGAAAAGAAGAGAGTTCACTTCCATAAAATATTTTCTAAAACATGAAATATATAGGGTAACATCATTAACTCCAAAGAAGTTTTAGACATATATCAGAGTTGAAAATATGAAAATAAAGCTGTATATTTACTTTATCATGTCATTATGTCAAGTATTTTTTAATTATGGTGTATGGATTTCTATAAATTTATACTAACTCAACATACAGTTGTATTTAAAATTATTTATATATATATATTGAAATATAAAGAATAAGAAGTAATAAAATATAAAAAATACCCATATAATAGTAGTATTGTTTTTCTTTAAAACTATTTTATGTAATTTAGTTGATAATCATAAGTATTATGAAGACAAAAATATGGATTATAAAAAATAATTTTAAGAAAAACAACATGAATAAATCTTTAACCATTTCCATTGGCTTCATGAGGTGAGCTCACATATTTTTAATTCACCTGTAATTGCTGCTGGTGAAGTATAAATTTTTTTTCCATGAATCATGGATTTCAAACAAAGATTTAAATCAAGATTTATTTATATAATTAAAATAATTTCTTAATTTCTTAACTTCTGATTACTATATGTACCTGAAAAAATAAATGTAATACCTAAACTCTCAGAAAAAAAACTTATAATATTTCTCAATATATATATTATTATTTAATCTTTAAAAGGAACAACTCTATATGTTCTCATAATTTATAAAAATTTCTCATGGAAATAAACCCATAAAATTTTAAAAAATTTAATATATTAGCTTTGCTAGAGCTTAGATTGAACTTTCAATGACAACCTATTCCTGACTGTGGTTCAAGCTTAGTTGAACCATGAGAAGTTCTTTTATTTTTTTAATTTAAAGATAGATAATTTAATGTAAATTTATGTGTATTTTTTATTAAAAATATTTTTACTATATAATATGAAGTTACATGAATAAATTTAAAATTTAAATAATTTAAGAAGAATATTATTTTAAATAGATTTCATTTTATCTTCAATGATTATAATATGAACTTGCTTCCAAATGATAGGCAGAATAAAAATCATAAAGTTATGCACAGTGGGAAAAAAGTGAGAACCAAGCATTGAGTTCAGTTTTGTGACCCTATTCCATACATGGGTCTAATTTTGTGACAAATCATTGAATGCCAATTTTTTAGCCCACATTATGTTTTGCCTTTCAGAAATTTTCATATACATTTCTCACATCCTCTCATCTTCATGAAATCATCCTCCAATTCTATTGATTTTTTTGTTTGTGTCTCTTTCTTGTTTTTATTTCTCATCTTCATCCATGTCTTGCACTTTAAATCACGTTACATGACTATCTAATTGATAATTCCATGAATGTCTGATCTAATAGAGTTAGAAACCAAATTTTAAAGCTTCAAATTCTCTATATAAGTACCTTTTTTTTACCAAACATTATCAATTTCCCATCTAATTTGATCCTGGGTGTCTTTCATTTTCTTGATCCAAGCTCTTCATATACTCACCATCTCTAAATTATTTATGGCTTTAAATTGAACTTTACAGATATTTCCAACATCACACACTACCCCAAACCTCTCCTATCTACTTTGACTCAATCAGAAATAGTCCCACCACACCCCTTTCAACCTTAACATACTTGAAAATCACCCCAAACAACCCTCCTTCTCTTTATCCACTCACAAATTTCCCCATTCCACCCCACCCCCCTTTAATCTACTCAAAAGATAATCCATCCCACCCCTCTTCTCCCTAAATTAATTAATTAAGAAATCACCACATTCTACTTCTCCCCATCTTAATTGGCTTACAAATTACTCACTTCCACTCTATCCCACCTTAATCTACTCAGAAACCTCCCCACCCCACCACTCACCATCTTATTTCAATCAGAAACCACCCACTTTCACCCCTCCACATCATAATTGATTTAAACAACATTTCATCAAACCCCTATTCACCTCAATCCACTCCAAAACTAACCCTCCCCACCCCTCCCAATCTCAATTCACTCAGAAAACACCCCTCTCCACTTTCCTCCACTCCAAAACCTACACACACCAATTTTTTCCTCCTCTTGAAAATAAAAGTATCCAATACTTCATCTTCTATTTATCATCTAAAACTTCTTTCTCTTGTACCTCTGATTTCCCTGCAACTATAACTAACTAAGAAATAACAAAAATTAAATACCTTAATAGAAGAAAAACACATTTAACTATGAAATATTAAATATAAAAAATTAATAAACTAAGAAAAGAAACTCAGGATATAAATGATAAATTAGAAATATAAATAATAAAATCTCTTAATAAGAATAAAAAGTGCTACTCATGTAGTAATTAAGCAATAGACCATAAATATGAAAGAACTATATAAGGCACAGTCATAAAATATTTATAGCCAGCCAAGTTTATAAACAAAAATCTAAGTTTATAAATCAATTTGTAATGAGCCAAATTCCTAGAAAACTATAAAACACCTTTTGAATAAAATATTCAACTAACTAGAAAACAATTCATCATGTTTTTGTCTTTGAAATATTATATTCATAAACAGAAAATATAATAATAACTAAGAGTCATTCACTAGAAAATGGTAAAGATAAAACAACACATGAAAATGAGTTAAGTAAGAAGGGGACAAACTGACAACCAAAATAGAAAAAAATGAACTGATAAACTGATCACAAATCTCACCACTATTTTTCATAAAGCCAAAATTTAATTAAATGATGGACTTGAAAAGCTTATTAAAAAGAAACCCTACCATGTAAACATTGAATCTGATTTAAATACACATAATATACATTGTAGGTCCTCATAGAGACTTCCATTTTCTAAATTTTTCTAGACTTGTGATAATTTCAGACATAATGTTTCTAGGTAGCCTAAAAATTTGTCATTTCATGTGCTCAAATATCTGAAAAAAATTAAATCTGAGTTCTTTTTCTTTTAATTAGAAGTAGAATCAGGGATGAAATCTACTAGAAGGTGTAAAGCAGTTTTTACATTTAGAAAAAATGAATCAAGATGAGAATTTTTAACTTATTATATAAAAAACTATGCCTATGAAAATTTAATTAAAATAATTATGTCTAAAAAATCAATTTTTTGAATGTGTTATTTCTATATTAGGGGGTATCAAAGTTAGAATTTTGTAATTATTTAAAAGGTATTTCACACCACAAAAAGAAAGCCACAAAATTAAAATTATTTCTCAGTAAAAAGGTATTTTAGGGGCACATTATGGCATATTTTTAAAAATAATCATGTTTGATTTGGTGGAAAGAAGATTTATTTTGAAATGGAAGATTTCTAACTTTGATACCCCCTATTATGTATAGCATAAAAACTACCTTTTTTCATGACTTATTATTTTTCATGAAGCTATCTCATATCCAAGTAATTGGTGCATGAATGGTTTTAAGTAGCATAAAGGGTAGCACATATTAATCTGAAAAAAAAATATTTTGTTTTTTATGTTGTATTTGGATATTTTCAACATCATAAGAAATTATAATATAATTTGATAAAAAATATATATTTAAAAAAAAATATCAAACAACAAAATGGAATAACAAATAAATTGAAAAAAACCAGTTTCTGTATTATAAAATATGATTTATTTTCAAAAGACTATTTTACTGCTTACATTTAATATCTTAAATTAAGATTTATTGATTTGTTTTTTTGAAGTCCTTTTGCATTGCTACTCAAAATTGTAACATATTATGTCTGTGAAATTTACATATAACACCACAAAATATGTAAATGTAGATTTTATAGTGAGTATTTTGACTCAAAATCTAATTTAATGAAAACTGGAAAACAATGAGGTTTTTAAAGGAAAATGAAGAAAAGGGGAGATCTAATATTAAAACTAGCTTCTTGAGCTAATTCATCACTTGGTGAGTGGAAAGTCAAATCTTATTTATTTCCTATTTACCACGGATAAAAAACTGCTGACCCACTTCTGATTCATTTCTGAGGCATCATTGAGTCACCAATATTTTTTCACTCATTCATGTTCCTCTCAGAGCTCAGAAAGTGATTGTTCAGAATTCATTCATCTTACATACACACCTTTTTCAGTACCTTTTAAGAACTCATCCATTTCTCATTAAACACTAAGAAGCTATTCAGTCAAAGCCTAATCAATCCTTTATTAACACTGAGTTAATTTTTTTCCAATACTCAGTCAACACTTATTAGCTTCTGAATCATTAATCAGCCACTATTCCTTCACATCTCAAACAATACTGACTCAATAAACAGTAAGTACTTAATAATTTCTAATTTAGTCTTTAGGTAGTTCTCAGTGAGCACTTAGTCACTTCTCATCCACCAATTTTCAAAAACTAATTTATTACTCAGTAACCTCTCAATCACTGCTGATGCAGAGCTCATTTGTTTATAAGTCATTCTTTATTAGTTGGAAGGTCATAACCAAATAAACACTTATTTCCCTAACCATTCTTCCCCAGTTACTACTCAGCCTATTATAATTCATTTCTAAGTAAAAGCCAAATAAGCACTCAGTAACTTTTCATCTTTTTCTGAATAATTCTTCAAATATCTTTCAATAATACCTCTTTAAAACCCTAGTAACAACCCATTTTACTCTCAGTCAAGCCTAAGTATTGAGTAAAGTTTTATCAAAACCCATCAAGCTCTCAGCAGGTGCTTAGTGTGTGTACAGCTATAATTCACCATAATTAGCTTTCTATTTCAGTCTGAGAACTATATAGTTTTAAAATGAGTGCAATAAGATTCCCATAAAATTTACAGCTGTAGGTTTGGTTTAAGATTCTCTACAAAGTTTTATGGTGAAATTGACTATATAAATTGAAATTGTTTTCATCTCAACCCTCAGCTTACTTTATTAAATTATTTCATGGATAAGTTTATCTTATATCCTATACTGTGTGAATATACATGACATTTTCTTTAAAATCATGAAAGATGCAATTAAACAAATACTGTTTTTTCTACTCAAGCAGCCTTAGTAAATTGCTCATATATGGAATATCATGAAACAAAATTTTTATTAATAGTTTGAAAAAAATTTTAAAGTAGTCAAAAAATATCATTAAATTCAAATCTAGGTATCTAGTCATGGTTATAAAAAATAGAAGTAAATTGATGAAGAGATGATACTAATGTCACTGTTCTGAATACATCAAATGAAAAAATTATATACTAGTATCATAAGATTATAATAGTAGTTCATAAAAGTATTTTATCTTAAAAAAGCTAATATTTATTTTAAAAGAGATGAAGCTTTCTTATTTAAACCTAAAGGCAAATTGAAGCATCTAAATAGGACTGATATAACAAGAACAAATAAAGATTTTCTTATATTAAACATACCTTTGGCTAAAAAAGTTTGAAAATTAAAAAAGATGAAATATGAGCAATTAATAATTCATAAAAATCCTTGATATCAAAAATTCCTAAGCTCAAAAAATAAAAGAATATGCTAATAAAAAGAATGAAAAAAAAGTTACCCAGTTAAATATTTAGTAATTTATATAAAAACTTTGAAATTTGCATCTTGACTCATTTTTTCTCAATATAAAAACTGCTTTACACCTTCTAGTAGATGTCATTCCTGTTTCTTCTTATAATTCAAGGAAAAAAACTCAAATTTAATTTTTTTCAGATATTTGAGCACATGAAATGACAAATTTTCAGGCTACCTAGAAACATCATGTCTGACATTATCACAAGTCTAGAAAAATTTAGAGAATGGAAGTCTCTATGAGGACCTACAATGTATATTATGAGTATTTAAATCAGATTCAATCTTTACATGGTAGGGTTTCTTTTTAATAAGCTTTTCAAGTCCATCATTTAATTACATTTTGGCTTTATGAAAGATAGTGGTGAGATTTGTGATCAGTTTATCAGTTCATTTTTTTCTATTTGGTTGTCAGTTTGTCCCCTTCTTACTTAACTCATTTTCATGTGTTGTTTTATCTTTACCATTTTCTAGTGAATGACTCTTAGTTATTATTATATTTTCTGTTTATGAATATAATATTTCAAAGACAAAAACATGATGAATTGTTTTCTAGTTAGTTTAATATTTTATTCAAAAGGTGCTTTATAGTTTTCTAGGATTTTGACTCATTACAAATTAATTTATTAACATAGATTTTTGTTTATAAATTTGGCTGGCTATAAATATTTTAGGATTTTGCCTTATACAGCTCTTTCATATTTATGGTCTATTGCTTAATTATTACATGAGTAGCACTTTTTATTCTTATTAAGAGATTTTATTATTTATATTTCTAATTTATCATTTATATCCTGAGTTTCTTTTATTAGTTTATTAATTTTTTATATTGAATATTTCATAGTTAAATGTTTTATTCTTCTATTAATGTGTTTAATTTTTTTTGTTTCTTAGTTAGTTATAGGTGCAGGGAAATCAGAGGTACAAGAGACAGAAGTTTTGTCAAAGGGTCCTAATGGTCTAGAAGAGTTTAACAGAGGTTCAACAGAGGTGAGAGGTAGGTTCTCAAGGATTTCAAATTAAAGGTACGTAGAAATTTATCTTTATGACTTATTACTCAATTAAAAAGTATAAATATATTATTATTATGACTTAGATGGGTTAGAATTACAAAATTGTAAATACTAAAGCAATAAGTAGTAGCAATAAAAGTGTTATTAGTTGTATTTAATAAAAATGTAAGTAGAATAAAAGATGAATCAAAACAACCAAAATGGGAGGCCTTATATAGGAAAAAGGGAGTGAAACTAAGGAGCTAAAAAAATCCTATATACAGGAGTATGAGAGAAAAGAAAATCCCAGAATAAAATACTGCAAATATCAAGGTTGTTCTATAAAGAATGTATTAATATAATGTATTAACTGTATATGTCAAATTATTTGATTTATTTTAAAGTTTCTGTAAATGTCACTCTTAAATAAATAATTTGAATTTTTTTTATTTTAGTATTAATTTTTCTTTCACCTCTCACCTATCATGAGGACGTTGTTAGGGAATAAAAATATGAGAGACATCAAATTAAAATATTTACTTAATTTACTTATTCCCATTAGTTAAATTATTGTAAGAAAGTTATAAAGTAAGTATAATAAATAAAATAAGAATAAAGGCATTTCTTCATCCTAGTAAATAATTAATTATTTACTGGGTAAGTCTAGTAGCCTGGCTGACAAGTTTTGGATGATGAATAGAAGATGAAGTATGGGATACTTTTATTTTTCAAGAGGAGGAAAAGATTGGTGTATGTAGGTTTTGGAGTGCAGGAAGGTGGAGAGGCGTGGTTTCAGAGTGAATTGAGATGGAGAGGGGTGGGGAGGGTTAGTTTTGGAGTGGATTGAGGTGAATAGGGATGGGATGAAATGTTTTTTAATTCAATTATGAAGTAAAGGGGTGAAAATGGGTGGTTTCTAATTGAAATAAGATGAGGAGTGGTGGGGTGGGGTGGTTTCTGAGTAGATTAAGGTGGGAGAGAATGGAAGTGAGTGTTTTGTAAGCCAAGTAATGTGGGAAGCAGTGGAATGTGGTGATTTCTGAATCAACTAAGTTAGGGAGGGGAGGAGTGAGGTGGGGTGGAGTATCTATTGAGTAGATTAAAGGTGGTGGGATGGAATGGGGAATTTTGTGAGTGGATTAAGAGAAGGAGGGTTGTGTGCAGTGATTTTTAAATATTTTAAGTTGGATAGGGGTGTGGTGTGATTATTTCTTAGTGATTAAAAGTGGATATGAGAGGTTTGGGGTAGTGTGTGATGTTGGAAATATCTGTAAGGTTCAATTTAAAACCAAAAATAATGTATAGATGGTGAGTATATGAAGAGCTTTGACCAAGAAAATCAAGGACACTCAGGATCAAATTAGATGGGAAATTGATAATTTTCTGTAAAAAAAAGGTACTTATATAGAATATTTGAAGCTGTTTAATTTGTGGTCTAACTCTATTAGATCATACCACCATGGAATTTTTAATTAGATAGTCATGTAATTTGATGTAAAGGGCAAGAAATGGATGAAGAAGATGAGAAATGAAAACATGAAAAGACACAAACAAAAAAATCAATATAATCGGAGGATGATTCTATGAAGATGAGAGGGTGTGGCTAAAGGAGATGCCAACATTTGAAAGAGAAACATAAGGTGTCATAAAACAGGGTCACTTTGGAAATCAGACTCAGAATTGTACCCTTCAACCAAAAACTGAACTAGACATCTATTTCAGGGTTTTTCCCCTGTAATGTATATATTTCACTAATATCTATAAAAAGGTGTTGAATATCTTTTTATATTCATTATACTTTAAAGAAAAAAAATATCTATTTTAAAAAAATCATTTAGTTCCTTCTTAGTATCAAATTCTTTCACATACATTTTTATGTTTAATTTTAAATAAACCCCAATACATAAAATTGGAAATGTTCAAAATAGAAACAAAAAAAAATTTTAAATATTAAATTTCAATTAAAATTAACTTATGAACTTCTTTTTTTTGTTCAATCTTCACTGTAAAGTCAAAATAATCTCGGTTTAAATTAATTTAAATAAAAATAATTTATTTAAGTAATAAAATTTTATGATTGGAATATATAAGAGAATTTTTAAAGAATTTTTTTTAAAATATCAAATATATTTACTCATTTAATTTATAAAATAATTGATTTTTACCCATAGGTTTTATAATCACATTTAAAATAAATTATTCAAAAAAATTAACCTATATTTCTAACTTGAGAATAATATGCAAATATAGAGATGTAACTTTTTCTTGTGAGTTATTTATTTCACAAGCCAAAAGTATGAGGCTCTACAATTTTATTTAATATAATTTCAGAGGAAAGTCTGAAATATTTGTACACATAATTTTAAGTATGTTCTTAAATTTATACTAATCAAAACTTGATTCTTATAATGGCAGAATTATATGTTGTCATGACTCAAATTATCTATTATATCTTTCATAAAAAAGGTGTTATATGGAAGTTATTCTATGAATAAAATGATAGAATGATTAAAAATGTCAGGCTGAGTTCAACTACAGAGACATGAATAGATTGATTAGTCATTTTTCTAGAAGATTTAAATTGTCCTATATGAATACTGTAGTACAAATCCAATAATTATTAAAATATAACTCAATATAAGGGTCTCAGTAATTTAAATCTCACTAATTATAAATGGGTTACAATCTTATAGTTATTAGAAAGATAGATGTAATAACTCAGATGCTATTCAAAGACTTTTATAAATACTATTGATATTTATTGTAACTGTATTGGTTATATATTTTCATTGTAATGATAAAGAATGTAGAATACAAGACCCAAAACACCATCCTTTTATATCCAATAATCCTTCAATGAACCCCCTTGATTTACCAGTCCTATAAAGGGCTAATGAAGCCTCATTTTAGCTAATACACCTGTCAAAAACATAAAGAATTACCAATAACATAATAAGAATGATATCACCTGCTAAAATCCTGGTGTAATAGGGATAATCCATCAAAAAAAACAAATAAGTAAAAAGAGAGTATATTCATTTAATACCTTAGAATAAAAGACTAAAAAAAGAAAGAATAACACTAAATATTAAAAAATATTAAGGGGGATAAAAAGTAGAAATTATGGGGCTAATTATGACAATATACTATGTTAAATTCCCATCCAAAAATAACCAATATTGACTGAGAAACCACTTAAAAACTCAAAAAACAATGTGAGATATGGGGTAACTACATGCAATCCTTGGAAGGAGCTTTCATGGGTAAATCCTTGACTAATTTGGTGTAATTTAAGCATGGTAGTGAATTAAAGGCTCCAAGATTGAGGTTATTAATTAAATTAGTGCATATAATAAGGTCAATGCACTTATAATTAAATTAGGACACTAAATAAGTGCCTGTCACCTATTTTAGTGTGTTTCCACACAGTGGGAATAGAGTTTGGGTTAATTTTAGTGTGAAAAAGCTAACTTTTCTAGGAATAAATCTATTCAAATAAGAAAAATGCAGGCAGTATGTGGCCAGTACACAGAGGCCATATCTGGCAGAAAAACACCAAATTTAAAAAGTGTTATTTTTATGCATTTGAGTAGCCAAATAAATAGTCCTAATTAAGACAAATTTATCTTTCAAACCACATTTTTAATATTATTAAATTTATAGCACATATATTCAACGTTTAAGTCATTTAAAGCACATTTGTTGTTTTTCACATAAAACAATGAAAACAACAGCTTTAAGTGTTCTTAAAAATTATTTAGCTATATAATTAAGGTTCTTAAGGTTACCCAAAACTTTTCAACTTAATATTAAGTACAAAATACTTATAAAGGGTGGATATATGAGTGTATATAAGGTGTTATAATGGCATATATTGTATTTTATCATAAATTTCACTTATGTATACAACTTGTGTACCTTTATTCATTGTTCCCATGTATAGTCCATGTGTTTAAAATAATCTATAAGTACTTTTTACTCAGTCCTGGGGTTATCCAGGCTGATAAAAAATATAAGCTCTATTGCTTTGATAGAGCCCTTGAAATTTAAATAATTCTGAAATATGATCTTGAGCACCTTTTCTTACATGGGAACACTCTTTGAAGCTTGTGATGTTTATCTCCAGATGAGAAGTATTTTTTTGTCAAATATCAGCATTAGCTTGCACCATACTAGTTATATTGCATTGACAAGAAATATTATTTTATTAATTTAAATTTATTTTCAATCCTTTAGGCATACACTATGCAATATAGGGGGCAGACTTGCTAGCAAGTCCCCACCCTGAAATCAGACAGAAATCATACAGAACTCAGACTGAAGTTTACTTGAACACCCACCTAAAAATATTCTGCTGAGTGGTGTTCATCCCTGATTTTATGGTTCCTTTTTCAATAGCTCAATGTGTGTTCAATCTGTGGTGAATTTGAGTCCAAGGTTGCAGACTTAATAACAAGTCCGTCCCCCATATTGCACAGTGATATTTTAACTTTGTTTTTATAACAATAACTCACTAGGTGGTAATTTTTTTGAGCTCTCTAAATTACTTAACTAACTGAAAATATGCCAAAATAATATTTATGATACTAATAAAAAATGAGTTCTGAAATTCATCTAGTTATCTTCCTAACCCATAAATTATTATATATATTGTCCTAGTATCTGAGAAACTGGTATAATGTTAAGAAGAGGGAAATATTTATTTAATTTTTAAATCATTTTCTTGAATTTACTATGACCAGCGAAGACATTGAAGTCTAAAGCCTAAAGAAACATTTGAATTCTGAGATAAATAATCAAATATTTTTTCAGTTGAAAGTAATTATTATAAATAAGTTGTGAAGGTGCTTCATTCATTTAAAAAGCTTCAATAATAACTACCATGCTTTAAATTTTGGTGTTCCATGTTTTTACGTGTATTCTATAATAAATAATTTAATACTTCTGTTGATTCTGTGATTTTTTAAAATATTTCAATAGATTGTGATGAATCATTGAGTAATCTAGAAGCTCAAGAGTTAAATCAAAGAAATTAAGTTTCTATTGTATTAATTCAAAAATTACAGCTTTTTGATTCTAGAAAATAGTTCCAGAGAGTAGAAAAAAAGCACCAATTATTTTTTAAATGTTATCTTAAATATTTTATAAGACTATTACACTTAATAATTAGGAAATAATATGATCATATTGATTCAATTGATTAAACTAAAATAATGAAGTATTATTCAAGGAAGTTTAATTAAAAAATACTGTGTGTTGAGTAGGTTCTTAAAAAACCCTTTTCTGGTTTCCCTTCAGTTATTATGACAATTTTACTATGTTTTCAGTGATGATTCACTATCATTTGTGTAGTGAATAAAGCTTATTTCAATTGAGAGTTCAGTATCTCCTCAGACTTAGTTCCATCTGAGTTCCATATGACTTCAAGCTGAGGACTTGCTAGCAAGACCCCCCCCCCAAATATTGCATGGTGAAGATTGATGAGGAGAAACCATAAAAACCCACAAGTGGTGGTGACTCAGAAGAAGGGTCAAGAAGTTTTCTTGAAGTTTTTTCATGAAGACCTTGGTCATAGAGGCTTTAGAGAGACTTATAGAAGAGTAGAAGAAAGATTTTGGTGGCCTGGTATGAAGTTGGCTGTAAAGGGTTGGGTTTAATCTTGTGAAGAATGTCAAAGGAGAATTTTATTGAAATCAAACAAAATTGGTCATTCTACTGGTGAATCAAATGTGTTTTTTTATAAGAGTCAGCCTGAATGCTGTTCATATCAAAAAGGGATGATACAAATGTTTAATTGTTTCAATGGATGATTTGTCTGTCTGGGTTGAGATGATGCATCTGGTTAATTTGACTTCTAAAAATGTGGCAGAATTTTTTAAGAAGGAATGAGTTTATACATAGGGCTTAATAAAATTAGCCATTGCTGATGGTGGGCCAGAGTTTTGAATTAAATTTAGGAAAGCAGTTGCTAGTATTGGTTCCAAGGTCAGAGTTTCTACAGCTTATTATTATGAAGCACAAGGCATGGTTGAAAGAGGCCATCAGGTTATCAAGAATGCTTTGGTGAAAATGTGGGAGATAGTGCTGGATAATAGAGGCATTATTTATCCTTGGCAATCTTTTTTGATAGAGTGACTGTGAAGAGGAAAACTGGCTATTCTCTACATGAAATAATTTTTGGGCAGAAGGTATCTTTACCAGTGGATTTGGAAGCTGTTTTTTATCTTGGAATTGATTGGGATGATGTATGCTCAACAGAAAATATGCACTGTTCCAGGATGCAACAGTTGAAATGTAGAGAAGAATTTCAAGAGAAATCATACTCTAGAATGATGAAAATTATAAATCAATTAGCTAGATATTGGGACAAGAAATCAGCTCATAGGCTCAGGAATCTCTTAAAAACTTGTTTTTTGGTGTTAATGTATCATAGAATTTTGGATAGTCAGTAAGAAAAGATGTTTGCTGAAAGGTGGAATGGACCTTAAAGAGTCAAATCTCAGGTCTCTGGATGTTCTTATATTTTAGAAGAGCCTGATGGTGCATTCTTAAAGAGAAGAGTGGCTTCAGGTCTAGTGAAGAGGGTTTATCCTAGAAGAGCTAGAAGTGAAGAAGAATGACTTGGAAATGAGGGTAAACTATGGACAATTCCTTTAATTTTCTTTGGTTTGTTGGTTATTTCAGTGCAACATGTTTTGTAGTATACATTTTATAGAAGGCTCTCATGGGTGGGGCTTCTAGATTTGATCTCGGGAAGTGTAGGGGCAACTGATGGGCTGGATTCTCTATCAAAAGCTACCCCAGATTGTCTGTTTCCAACCCTTTCTCTTAATTTAGTTGAGCAATAGTATTGGTTTCTTTTCACATGTTTTAAAGCTATATTATAGAAATTTCTGCATTAAATACCTGACCCAGTTCTTCTCCCAGCTCTTCTCCATCATTTCTCCTCATCCACCATGCTCATATTGTCTTTTCCTACCTTTTTCAGCCAAGGAAACATCAAGATACAAGTTCCAGAATTGAGAACAAATAATCTTTCCCATCCATAGTCATATTCCTCAACCTGGACTTCAAGGATGTGTTTCTGTAGCTGGATTATCAATTTTTCTTGTATGGGAGTTGTGTCTTTTACTGCTTTGTTTTTCTCTGTTTTTGTATTGTATTTTAGTAGATTTTTATTGATGTTAAGTTTTTTTTCTATTGTTTGGATGGTGGACTTTGTCATATAATCAAGTCTCTGCTTTCTGTTTTGGTTTTCCCCATGCAAATATTTTTCTTTTAATTCACTTTTCTCCCTACATTTCTTCCTCCTTTCACTTGCTTTTCCCTTTAGCTGCTTCTGAAAGTCATTACACTGTGTGGGGAGAATAGAGTTTTTTTAAGCTTCTTCCTCTCCTTTTTTGTTTTATTTTCTACTAATAATGTTGGTCCTAGCTACAGAAGCTCACACTTATGTCCCTTATAGTTTTAGCACATAATTTGTTGTAGTTACTTGTTGTTGAAAGTTTCACAGTTGCTGATTGAACTGTGTTTAGGTATCTTTTATTCTTGAAACAAATACAATTATTTTTCTTTTTATTCTCTTTTCTCCCTCTATTTTTTCCTTCTGTCCATTTATTTCCCTTTTGCCACTTCTGACAGTCATTGCAATGTGTGGGGAGAATAGAGTCTTTTTTTCAGTGTTAGCACACACTTTGTTGTACTTAATTGTTGTTTTAATGTGCACAGTTGCTAATTGAACTGTCTTTATTCTTTCTCTGTGCTAAAACTTCTTCAGGTTATGGGCCCATTTTCCTAAAGCACCTCCTTCAGGTATAATTGTAACAAAACCGCTTGCTGAAAAATGAAACAGCCTTTCTCACAGATTTTGGATCACCCTCTTCTCATCACATTCTCTTTTTGTCCAAATCTCTTCTGTTTACACAAGATAATCATGGCCTCCAATCAAGATTCCAGTAGAAAAATGATTTCTCCTCTTACTGATGATTCTTTTGCACCTGAAAATTAACCATGCACCTTCACTTTGAAGTTCTGGATCTTTTTGGCTTAGTTTCTGGTCAAATCCTTGCTCCTCTACCCTCTAATGATGGACCTCCTAAAGATTCTGAAACCAAAGCTGAACTTTCACAATGGATCAAAAATGAAACCAGGTGTAAGTACAAGATTTTTACAGGACATGATGAAGCAAACAAGAAACTTGTAACTACATGCCACACCTCTCACACCATGTGGACAGAATGGGAATGTAGGCATGCTAGTAATAAATTTGGACCTAGAATCTATCATTTCTTATCCATGGCTACTCTTTCTCTCCCTGAAGGAGGAGACTCCAAAGTTTATGTGGATGCAGTCAAAAGCATCAAGTTCCATATTACCATTCTGGTCTCATCATTCCCCAGGAAATCCTTACTTATATCTTCTTTGCCACTCTTTCTCCTTCCTTCAAACACTGGTGTTGTCTTCTTGCCAGAGAAAGGCAGAAAATTGACAATTTGCACCTTGATGATGTTTTGTCCTCTTTCCTGGATTATGCTGCTTATGACAAAGCATTTGATGAGCTTCACAACATCATGTCAATCGCCAATGCTCACTCTTCTTCTCACAAACCCTCAAAATAATCCAAATCCAAGGCACACAGTAAACTCTCCTGTTCTGTTCACAGTCAAAATTTTGGGCATGATGACAGTCACTGTTTATCTCAACATCCTGAACTCCCCACCAAGAAGAACCAAGAAAACTCTCCCTCTTCTTCTTCAAAGGATTACACTTTTAATCCTGAAACTGTTACTCCAAAATAAGAATCTCCCAAACCTGCAGCCAATTATGCCTTTTCGCTTCCTCCTGATGAAGAGTTTCTTTTTGGAACTGTTGCTTATTGCTCTAAGGAATCAAACTCTGATTTTATCTCCAATTTATTTGCCTCCATGGCTTCTCACTCCATCAATATTCCTTCAATCATTGATTCTGGTTCCACCTTTCACATTTTTAACAAAAGAGACAGCTTTATTAACTTTCAGCCTGAAAATGGTTGAATTCAACTTTCTGGAATGGAAAAATACATTTTGGCCACTGGTAATGGAAAAGTTTCTGCATCAGGAGGACTTAAAGGGAAAATCTATTTTTCTGAAACACTTTATTTCCCTGATTTTGGCAGGAATCTCATTTCTCTTGGATTTCTATGGAAGGCTGGCTGTTTTCTTATTCCTGCTCCCATCAATCCTGCTTCCAATTTCATCATTTCACAAAATGGGAAGAATTACATGGGAGGATCCATTTCCAACTCTTTTTTTAAAGCTTCTGTGATTCTAAAAATACAAGTTCCAGAATTGAGAAAAAATATTCTTTCCAATCCGGAGTCATATTCCTCAACCTGGACCTTGAAGACATTTTTCTGTACCTGGAGTGTCAATTTTTCCTCTCATGGGAATTGTGTCTTTGAATCTTTTTTTCTCTGTTTCTGTATTGTAGTTTAGTAGCTTTTTATCAACATTGAGTTGTTTTCTATTTTTTTGGATGGTGGAATTTTTCTTATAATCAAGTTTCTTCTTGCTTTTTTCAGTTTTCCCCATCCAAATCTTTTTCTTTCTATTCTCTTTACTCCCTCCATTGCTTCCCCCTTTCCCTTTCTTTCCCTTTGGTTGCTTCTGACAGTCATTGCACTTTGTGGGGATAATAGAATCTTTTTTTAGGCTCTTTCCTTTTCTTTTCTGTTTTCTTTTCTACTAATAACTTTGGTCCTAACCACAGAATCTCACACTTGTGTCCCTTATAGTTACAGCACAGGCTTTATTGTAGTTACTTGTTGTTGTAAGGTGCAAAGTTGCTTATTGACCTGTGTTTAGGTATTTTTTATTTCTGAAATAAATCCAAATATTTTTCTCTCTATTCTCTTTTCTCTCTCCATTGCTTCCTCCTGTATCTTGCTTTCCTTTTGGCCACTTCTGACAGTCATTGCACTGTGTGGGGAGAATATAGTCTTTTGTTCAGTTTTAGCACACACTTTTTTGTAGTTACTTTTTGTTGTAATGTGCAAAGTTGCTTATTGAACTGTGTTTAGCCTTTCTCCGAGCTTTAAATTCTACATCTATGACTTTAAACTTGATTTTCCCTGGTCTTCAAGTGCTGGTCTTTTCACCTTGTGGATGTTTATATAGGATGTTATGTGTTGGTTAAAAGGTACCCAGGGGGGTCTTATAGATTTTATTTTGGCAAGTGTGGGATAACTGATGAGATGGATGCTCTGTAGAAAATTTAACCTAGAATGTCTGTTTCAAGTCTTTAAAATTTTCCAAGTTGAATTCTAGTGTTTTTCTTTCTTATTCAGGTTTATAGTCCACTATGACTTTAAAGTGGATTTGACTAGTTCTGGAATATTTGATCTTTTGAATTTGTGGAGGATCACTGGTGGTCTCCCATTTTTTTACTTATTGGAGGGAGCCCACCCATTGAACTTTTCTTTGGACTTCAACTGGCTCTATCTTCAGTTGGGTTGTTGATTTGGTTGTGACTGATAGTTGGTTTAGATTATTTTTGTTTTCCTCCTTTTTTTTAATTTTTCATGAGGGTAATTTGGATAATGGGTGCAAAAGTTATAAAAATCAAATTATATGGTGTCACCACATCAGTTTCAGCTAGAATTAGGCAAGCATTGGTTGGGAATGGCTCATCAATTGGCCAGGAAACACCATTTCTCTTATTTTTTTAATTTTTAAATTATTTTCTTTATCATCATTTTATTTATCATTATTTTATCATTATTTTTTTATTCTATTATTTATCTCAAATTATTTAAAAATTAAAATAGGTGTATCCCGATCAAGTGGGACTTGGATGTGGGTAAGGTATCAGGGGATCAGCTCATCAATTGGCTGGGGGATCCCATTTAATTTTTTTATTTTGTATTTTCTCAGTGTCTCAAATTTGGGCATTATAATTTTACATTTTATTTCAATGTTTTTGGTAGTTTGTAGTTATATGTAATTTAATATTGTTTCTGTTTTAAAAAAATATGTTATGGTTATTGATTTTTTAATTATTTTTTCATGTAGAAGTTTAAATTAGGAAAAATTTTATTAGAATTTTTGTTCAGTATATTTGATTTATAGAATTTTCTTTAGAAACATCTGGAAGAGATCTGAAGATATGGAAGAAAATAAGAATATATTAAAAGTAATGTGGTGTTTGGATGAAGAATCCTCTGGTTTTTTGTCAGCCTAGATATCCCTAGGAATAAGTATTTCTGATACTTGAAATAAATTTACCTTAAGTACATTAAGCTTATATCTTAAAAATAAGGTTAAAACAATAATATATATGATTATATTACATATATATATAATTATTACTCTATTATATAAATTATAGTAGTTTAAATAGCTTATCCATAGCCTAATAATACTTATTAAGGTGTTAATGGAGTCATAATATATTTATCTTAAGTGATATTAAGTAATTATTGACATACATAAGCTTATATGTATACATAAATCTCATATTCAGTGAAATATGCAGTATATTATGCATATTTAGGTCTATAAGTGGATTTTAGCCTCTTCATAGCCTATAACCTTTGTTTTTCTGCTTATTTTAGGTCATATGGACGTATCCAGTCGACTCACCACCCCTACAGAAGCATAGACATCTATTTCAGGTGCATACACTCAGTTTGGACAACTTAATCTGTTTCCTTGGATGGATATTCACGGATTTATGGGTTGGGAGGTCATTTCTGGGTTAATATGGATGCTTGGGGATGTTATTGGGGGCTTGGGCATTTCATTTGCTTCCTTTATATGCTTTGATTTTCATTTTATCCTTTTTGGATTAGTTATTTTACCTGTTTCTTTATGGTATCTGCTTTTATCTGGATTTTCTATTTATGGTATGGGTCTGTGTTATCATTAATTGTTATGGAGGGTAGTTACTGTAGGTCTGGGTGTTGAATCTGCTTGAATTGGACGCCATGGGGAGGTGATGGGCCCTCACAGTTCTGTAATTGCCAGGGATAGCAGTGATATCATCTGGATTGAAGGTCTGTGCACTCCAGTGTATTTTAGTATAAGTAAGGGAGGATTTTGACGGTTATTAGACATCACTTACATACTAAAATTCAATTAAACATTTAAACACAATTATTATCATTCAGAAATATATTATAAAGCCTTTATAAATTGATATTATCTTTATATAAGCTATAAATATATTCTATTTATCTATTTTCCACCACTAGCACACATTTAATCCAAGTATTGTGAGTTTTATTTGAGTATAACTATTTTATTATTCTTCCCCTGAGTTTTAATCACTAAATAATTTATAAATAAGTAGTAGGACCATTAATAAATACTATTAAATCATACCTATATACTAGATACACTGACATTTTTTATCATGCACATGGTTCCTCTTCTGTATTTTGTTTAGATTGGAAGAGGTATTTTGGGTTTTGAAGTGCAATCTACTGGATATACTTTTGGGGTTTAATGATCTGAAATGAAATTTTCTGGGAGGGAAGTAGAAGAAAAATATAAAATGGGGATGGAATGTTGATAGGTATGCTTGATATTTCTGGAAATTTTCTAATGGTCATCAAGAAGCTTCATCCTTGAAGATTTTTCAAACTCCTTATGTGGGCCATGGAGAGAGAAGGGTTTTAACATGTTGGAGCACATGATGCTTAGGTTCTTTTTTCATGTCACCATAATCCAGGGTGAACAAAATCTGTAAAGTTTGGCCAACTCCAAATGAAGATTCAGGAGGAGAGGTGCCATCTGCACAAAAAATATTCTTGTTAGAAAAAATTGTTGGTGGGGATCAATGGGTAATTACAGTTTGGAAGCTCATATAATTTATAAGCAGCTGGAATATTTACTTCTGAAGAAGAAGAAGGTTGATTGGTTGATGGAGAATCCACCAGAGATTGATAAGGATTTTCTGGATCTTTTTTAATAGAGTGATGAGAAGGTGGACTGGAATCAAGATGATCCTGGTGTTTGGTAGGTGTAGTGGGGCTGTGGTTGTTTTCAGATAAAGTTGAATTTGCTACAGGTGATGGTTTTATAGAATTATGGTAGGATGGAGTAGGAGAAGTTTATTTTGAAGAAAAGTGATGCCTTCTGGATGAGGATTTTGAAGAGAAGGAGCTTTCAGAAGAATAGTTGGCAGGCAACAGAGAAATTTAGTTTCTTCTTCTGAAAGGAGGTGGAGATTTTTATTTTGGAGAAGTGTTGGGAGCTCTGGAAGCTTGTTGAGGAGCCTTAACTAGTCTTCTGGAAGTATGCTCAGCATTTTTTTTGTTGTTTGTTGTTTAAAATTTGGATTTCATAGCTCTGGGAGCACTATGAGGCTTTTTCTGATTATTATTGTTTATTTCTGGTTAAATTTGGGCATTCTGAGACTGGTTTTGGCTGATTTGAGCCTAATTTTTGCTTTCCAGTGAGGCAGTAAGGCCTCCTGGATGTGGTTTAGCAGCCTAGGAGCTTTATTTTTAGAGATAAAAGCAGATGCTTGAGAACTTAAAGAAGGTCTTGTTGTGGTGGATCTAGCACAGATCTTTTAGATCTTCTTTATGGGGCTAAGGATAAGGAAGAAGAAGCTGGAACAAGCTCTGGATATCTAGTTTAGGATCTAGAAATTTATTTGAGAGATGGAGAAGGAGAAGGAGAAGGGTAGTTATTATCCCTGTCACATATTTTCTTTTTGGAGTTACAAGAATCACAGTCCCTGTTGCAGAGCTCAGCATCTGGGGTTGGAAGAGTGAAGGTGCAAGTTCTGCTCAAATGAATGCATTGTTTACATGCATTGTATTTAGGAGCAGTGAATCAAGTGAGAATCACAGGTCCAAAGTCAGGATTAGCAAGAGTTGCCATTATCTGTGGTAAAATGAAGATGAAGAAATGAAATTGTTTTCAGTGATGAGTAGATGATGAAGTGGATGTTAAAGCTGAACAGGTTAAGATATGTGTGCAGTATTTATGGTAATAAAAGTATTTTTTAAATGCATTCAATGAAGTTCTTTCAAGATCAAAGATTTATAGTCCCCCAAGACTATAGGCTGAGGGAATTGGGTGAAGTCCTTCAGGACTATAAACTGACTGTGGAGAATTAATGGGAAGAAGTACTCAAGAGGGAAACTTCTGATTTTTGTAAAGGAAATCTGGGGGGTAGTTGATGGGAAGGCTTAACTGTATACAACTACCCCAGAGCTTTATTTTTTTCTTTTATTGTGTTTCTTGTTGATATCTGGCTCTGGGTTTTGTAATTTAGGTGAAGTCACCCCAAGAATCTAAACTGAGAAGTTATGTCCCCCAAGACATTAAACTGAGAATTTTTTCCCTTAAGACTTTAAACTGAGGATTAGTCCCCCAAGACTTTAAACTGAGGAGTGGTGTATTGATTAAATTAGGAGTCAATAAATTTAATTACAAGAAAGAAATGGAGACAGATGAGGATCTAAAATTTAATGAGTCAAGGGAAGCAGAAAAACTCCCAACATTCTTTTTATATTGCTGGATCAGAAGTTTTCTTTTATCAAGGTCTTGTTGGTCTCTGGAATGAGTCTCTTGAAGTAGGATAATAGAAGTTGTTTTTGGAAATTGGAATGAAGTTGAAAGTTGGACTTGAAGGAAGTAAAGTTGATTGGAGGATTTGGTGCAAAAATACCCACATTATCATCATTTTAATTGTTATTTTTATCTTTGTAAACATCACCTGGTATGGAAGAGACTGGAAAGTGTTCAGTAAATTGTAATGATAAAGAGAAGAAGGTACTCACTCTCAAGAGGAATAGTGGAAGTTGATAGGGTAACAGGGGTGATTTTTTTATCTCTTCTAGTGGATTGAAATCTTTTGATTATCCTGGGTACATTGATTAGAGGCCTAGGTCTTTTGACTGGAGAAGATCCAGAAAGTGGTTGAGTAGAGGGTCCTGGTTGGACAGATGATAAATGTAGTGGTTTTGGTCTGTGGAAGACTTTCTTTCTTTGTTGATAGGCATCACAAGTAGATCTGTAAGGGTGAACAGGATACCTGATGGTGCAGATAAGCTTATTTTCAATACAGAATTGGCAGGGATTTATTGAAGTGAGGTTGGATTGGCAAGGTGGTAGATGAAGGAGAAGATGAACAAGAATGAGGACATTATTAATTGGAGGGAGGATGTTGCATATCAACACAAATAGTGCCTTTGTGAAAGTGATTTGGGGCTTTTTTGGTAGTTGGGTTGAAATTTGGGAGAGTCAGGTATACTCAAATTGGGTGGTTTATGTTGTTTTCTGGATTCCTGGGCTGAATATTGGCACTATAGGGATGTGGCTATTATCATTTAATAGCCCTGTTTTTTCTTTATATTTCATGTACTATTGATATTTTTCATTTTTTGGGTCTTAAGGGCTCATTAGGGCATATATTGGTTTTCACTACAACTGTTTAATTTTGTGTTTTGTTTTTTTTGGGTTAAGTGCATAGGACCATTTTATTGAGCTAGATTTTTTCTAACTATTATGTCTTGTTGATTTTTTAGCATATTTTAAGGTGTAAGGTGTTTTCTGCTGTTTTTATGGCTTTTAGGGGTTTTTCTGGTTGTATTATTGTTCAGGAAGGTCACCCAATGTCAGGTGAGCTGCCCACCTTGACAGCAGTAGGCTGAGGGGTGCATCTAGAGAAGTTATATGAAGTTTTGGTGGCAGTTTTGTCAATTTTTCAGATGTAGTTTAGAGTTTAATATGGGTCTGTGTGTAGATACTGCATAAGACTGTTTGGGGCACCTCTGTTTATCACACAACCATCTGGTAATTAAATCAATGTTTCTTATTCTGTTTTGACTGTTTTTTGGCCACAATTGGCTGTGTTTGTTGCAAGGTTAACTCAACTTGTGTAACTGTTTTATCTGGTGTAGCTTTGCAACCTGCATCAAATATAATAGCTGGTTTTATGTGCAACAAGTGCACTGTTTTTTTGGTATCTGGTTTGGATTCTCTCTGAATTTCAGGTGTTTTGTTTATAGTCCTCTGGACTACTGTCTTGGCTTGTTAAGCAGTCAAGAAGGTTATTGGAAGGGGTATTTTAACAGTCTCTAATTTTGTGTAGCAAATTAATCTCACCTGATATTTCTCAGAGGGACAGGGGGTTTTCTCTCAGGTTTTTCTCCAACTCCCTTGGTCAAGGCCTATAGCTAGTACTATCGGATTGTCTACAATGGTACCATATGTTTATATGCAAAGCTAAGTACATAACATATAAGTTGCTAAGCTTATGTCTATCTACTCATAAAAGCTGGATAACTGCCCATTAGAAATGGTTGGTGCTGTTTTTTGAAAATATTAAGCCCTTTTGAAACAAATAATGACATTTGAAAGTGAAACTTGCAATTTTTGGCACACGCAGGACAGCATTACTTCCAAATGTCAATATTTATGTTAAAAAGTTTTGAATTTTTTTGCAAAACTGCACCAGCAATTTTTAGTACAGCTATTTGGAAAAAGCCTGCTGTGTTTTTATAGCACTGTGTCAGCCTGTAGAACTCCGGAAAGACCCGGAGAACAGGGGACGCTGTGACTACAGACTATATCTCAAATGAATGTGCACATAAAGTGCCTAGGCGCATAACATCCCCCCCACATGGTCATTTAACCTATTCTAGTATAATTATCCTCTCTACTTGTAAGTAACCATCAAGAAATTATTAAGAAAAATGAAAAGAAAACGTAGAAGAGAAAAAGAAATAAGAAAGAAAAAAAATCCCCCCCATTCACCATATATCACCACACACAGAAATATTTCTTTCTTTTGAACGTTAGATATGGGCCCAGTGCTTTGGTTAGGATATCAGCATGCATTTTTGCAGTTGGAACCCATTCTAGAAAAGCTTTCTTAAGAAAGAGCTGTTCATTCACCAAGTAGTAACATCTACTGATGTGTCTTTTCCTCTTCTCTCCAGGATTATTTTTTGCATTGGAGATGGCACCTTTATTGTCACAATGTAGTTTGACAGGTGGGAAGTCTGGGTATAGATCTTGAAGCAAATTTGAGATCCAAATTGCATACTTCATTCCACTACTAAGAGAAACATATTCAGCTGTCATAGAAAATTCACTAACAGTTAGTTTCTGTCTTGATGTCCATACAACAGGGCAGCCATTGAGCAGTAAAAGATGCCCAGATTGAGCTCTGGCAAACTCTTTTTTGTTCCATGTGGCATCAGTGTAAGAGAGAAATTAAAGGGGGCTGTCTCTGTCAGGATGAATGTGAAATGAAAGTTTAGTGGTGTATTGTACATAGTGTAATAGGTGATTGAGAGCCTTCCAATGAGTAGCTGTTGGTTTTGAAGAGAATCTAGCAAGGAAATTTACTGGGAAAGAAAGATCAGGCCTAGCTGCCACTGCCACATAGCTGAGAGTACCTAGAATAGAAAGATATTTGGTAGTGTCAATTGCATCCTCATCATCTGTTGCCGTCTTGATTTTCATTTGCTGAGGTAATGGAGATCTTGTGACTAATCCTGAAGGGTTGTGTTCTCTTAAAATCTTGTTAATAAGCTAAAAATTGTTGAGATTAAATCCTTCAGGGACCTCTTCAATACCTAAACCTACAATTCCGTTTACCTTTTCATTCCCTTTTACCTTTAGAGATCCATCTAAACCATCCTCCAGCTCCTTCAACACCTCTTCACTACTACCAGTCACAATTCCATCATCAACATGTATCCAAACTACACCCAAACAACCTTTCTCCCTTAAGACATAGAAACTTTTGTCGTATTGGCTAGCTTTATATCCTAAAGAGTCAAGTTTGTCAGAAATGTGCAACCACTAACATCTTGCTTCCTGCTTGGTGCCATATAGAGATTTCTTCAGGCGGAGGGCACTGTCTTTATCCTTCAGTTGATAACCTTTGGGAGGACGTACCCATATAGCTTCATCAATTGGACTGTGAAGATAGGCTGCCGTGACATCAAAAGACTTTACAGGCCATTTGTGATATGCTGTAAGAGTCAGGAGAACAAGCTGTGAGGCAAAAGTTGCAGTGGGAGCAAAAGTTTCAGTAAAGTCAATACCATATTGTTGAAGGAAAGCTTTTGCTACATATCGTGCCTTGTATTTTGGTGAGTCTGAAGAAGGTTTTTGGATGGTGAATAAACATTTTGCATTGGTGATTTTACTGCCTGGAGGGACTTTTTATTCATACCAAACATTCATGTTCTTCATGTTAGATAGCTCTCTTCTGCATGCCAGTTCCCATTTTTGACAGTCAGGAGATAGCATGGCTTGTAGATGAGTTCTAGAGATAACATCAGAGTGTGACAAACCTTTTTGGACAATCTCTGTAACAGCTTTTTCCTTTGTTAGAAGTTATTTTTCATCTTTGAAATCTCATAATTTCATATTGTTGAGAATAGACTGAAGAGAACCCTTTGATGGTGTTGTTGTTGAAGCTTGGAGAGCAGCATCATGATTAGAAAGGAAATCACCAGGAAAAATAGCCATTGCGGATTGAAAGAAGGTGTTTGAATCCTCATGCCAGAACAGCCAACCAGCATTGTTTAAGGAATAACCTACACACTTACAAATCAAAGCACGTTGATCTAGTTTTTGGCATGTCTCCTTGTGAATATGAACAAATCCTGTTTCACCAAAAATGTGAAAGTTTGAATAGTTTGGGGTGGCATTGTAAAGTAGTTGAAGAGGGGTTTTGTCATCTGTTTTAATATTGGGGATACGGTTGTGAACATGAGCCGCCCACTTGTATTCCAAACCCCAAAAAGATTCAGGTAGTTTGCTGGCAAGGAGTATGGTTCTTGCAATTTCACCAACTGTTCTGTTGAACCTTTCAGCTGTTCCATTTTGCTTGTGATGATGAGGGAATGTGACTTCATGAGTAGCACCAATGTCCGCCAAGATCTGAGCCATTTTATTGCTGTGCATCTCACCTCCATCAGTGCGTAAAACCTGAAGCTTCTTCCCGGTTACATTTTCTAATTTTTTATAGAAAGAAAAAAAACAAGAAGTTGCCCCAGATTTGGCATTCAGAAAAAATACCTCACCATAGAAAGTTGAGGTTTCTCTGAACATTTCTTCCCATCTAGCACCGTTAATAGTGGGGTCCATGGGACCAAAAAGATCTCCAACAATTAGGCTCATTAACGATTCTGGCTTTGACTCACAGGTGGCTGATTATTTCCTAGTGCTCTTTGCAATTAAACAGTCTTCACAATCAATCTTAACTGAAGTCATAGATAATGGTAATCCAGTGCCCGTACCAGCATTGATTATTTTTATGATGGTTTCAATGCTGACATGTCCTAGTCTTCTATGCCAATCCATCAGGGAACCTTTGGCAGCAGATGGACAGTTGATATGGTGATTCTTCTTAACAGTGCAAAGTAAAAAAGGGTGCAAGGAATAGCAATAAGAAGGAAAATCATTTGGATTGCAAGTACTAACACTAATTACATCCAAGACCCATCTTCTTCTGGTATTCTCTACCTGGCCAGTCATAATCAATTCCTCTTTCAGATAAATCCCCAAATTTTTATTTTCAGAACACAAACCAAAAAAGAAACCACAGTTCACTAAATCAAATAAAGAAATTAGAGTAGTCCTAACATCTGGACAATAGAAGAAATTGGTAATAGTGACTATTTTACCATCCCCTTTAATTTTTAAATCTCCTATTCCAGTGATGAAGGAAGAAGGACTGTTAGTGGTCACTTTGACTGGAATCTGCTTTTCAAGAAGTTTGAAATTGCTGAGAAGGCTCACATTGCCAGTGACATGATGAGTCGCTCCACTGTCCAAGATAGCATACTTATCAGCAATCACATAAGGAGACCATTCAGCACTATTGAGATCAATTTGTTCAACCATTTCATATAGTGCCTTAATTTTTTGTTCAAAGATAGTGATTTCATTAGCTTCAATTTGAACATCTCTGGCACAAATGGGACCACATTGAGGGAATTTGTATGGAATGTAGACTTTCTTTTTCCTTGCATTAGGATCAGAAGCAAACACAGTAGCACGTTCCCGCATAATGTATAGTTTAGCTGAGAAATTTGAAGAATGAGGATTATATGGACAGTGTGCTACAACATGAGCAGTGGAGTGGCATTCGTGACAATTAGGAAGTGCACCAGGAGGCCTGTAAGAGTCAGTCTTCCTCTGAGGTTGAGCGGCAGCATGAAGAGATGGTTCGACAGTAAGGGTAGCAGCAGGTGATGAAACTCCTTCTCAATAAGCTCTGTTTTGGGTGAGAGTTGGCATGAGTTGGCAGAAATCCTCAAAGGTGACTGAGTTTGAGTCAGCGCAGTTATCCAAAGCAACACAGAGATCAACATAAAGGTCCTTCAGAGATGATGGTAATAAGGCATGGGACATGAGCGCTTTGAAGATTTTACAGTCAAAGTAATTCCTTGACGTTCAATTGCTTCAAAGTACTTGTTGAATGCTTCCAAATACTCACTGTGGGACGTAAACTGGGTTTGCTTTAAATTGATGAAATTACATATGGCTGTCATTTTTGAGGTATGGTTTGACCTTGTGAATTTGTTATTAATATGAAGATAAGTTTGGAGGGCATTCCAGTCTGTCAGAATATCATGTCACAGATTTTGAGAGATGGAATGGACCAGAAGTAAGTGAGTAACTCTATCTTCAAAATCATCAGGGCCTTTTTCATCATTGAGGGCATAAGCTCTTGTGCCAACAAAATATTTAATTAAAGCCATTATATTGCTGTGCCAATCAGAATAATTACTACCATTAACATCAAGGGTTGGGATAGATTTGGTAAATTCAATGATGTTGCGTAGCATCCTTTGTCTCTCTAACATGCTAACTGGCCGGGGTGTGGATGTGTGGGGTGTAGTTTGTCACAAATGACCAACAGGATCGGCCTGTCTATGAGGTGAGGCCAATTGCTCCATTCTTATATTAGGGACAGCAGGGGGAGGTAGCAATAGCAAAGTAGTAGGGGGGGGAGGTAGCAATAGCAAAGGAGTAGGGGGGGAAGGTGGCACAGGGGGAGGGGAAGACCTATCTTCAGGTCGTTAATTGCCTGCGCGAGGTCATCGACTGTCGTTGCTGATTTGCGCAGGTGCAAGGCAATAGGTTTATGAGGGGAGGTGAGTGGTGAGGAAATAATTTGTTGAGAGGGTGGTGATGCTGGGGTAGGAGTGAGGGTAGGGGCAGGGGTAATTGAGGTAGTGCGCAAATGGGTCGAAGAGCGTGTTATGCGAGAGCTAGAGGTGATGTCAGGATTGAGTGATATTCCGAGATTTCTTAGTTCCCGGTCAGAGATGGTTTGGGTTGTTTTCTTTTTACCAGCACAAGGATTAAGTAAGTTGTTTTCCAACATGCACTGGGGGTCTTTCTGTTACTAACGTTCCTAGTGTCTCTAACGTTGTGGAGTTTTATTCGGCTAACATTTCAGTGCCCGCGAGTACAGCCCATAACCTGTAGAACTCCGGAAAGAACCTATTCATTGCTTACCTGTAGCACAGTGTCAGCCTGTAGAACTCCGGAAAGAACCGGAGAACAGGGGACGCCGTGACTACAGACTATATCTCAAATGACTATGTACATAAGGTGCCTAGGCACATAACAGTTTTCGCCTTCCACTCCCCGCTAAAAACATTAGTTTAAGCCGCTTTTGGCGGGGGATGAGGGGCAAAAAAAGAGCAAGGTTTTCTCAAATAGCTGTATAGCTATACATGCTCTTAAGTCATTTTACGCCAGGTAGAGCTTATTCTAGAAAGCTTGCGGTTGTCTTATATCCCATCCCCCGCCAAAATAATGAGTTCAGGGCAGCTGACCTATACTTTTGGCGGGGGATGAGAGGCAAGACAACCGCAAGCTCTCAGAATTAGTTGTAGCAGGGACCTAGAACTGCTCATTCTCATTCTATAAATTTAATGGGAAATTTAAGCATAGATTGTTTGTGTATCCTTTCGTAAACTCAGACAGTCACTTGGAAAAACATCCTGAGCCCAGAAATGTTCCATTCAATACATATTCATCTACAATCCTCTCCCCGTGATTACCAAAATGACCAATCTATCTTGATCTATGAAGATTAATACATAAATAATATCTCTTCATACGAGTCTTCTAATGTGTTCTGTTATATGAATCAACATCGCTTTTGGCATTTGTCACAGTCTTCACTTCCTGTACATGCTATGGGTTTAGTAACCTAGCCTCTGTGGTACTTACGGGGGCGAGATAGTATCAAATACTCAGCAAATAATGCTACCCCGAACGTGCATCTTTTCATTAAATTAGAATGATCATTATGAATGAAGTACAAAATGCAAAAGAGTCTTTACTACTCCAGAGCTAGAGAGAAGGCTCATGGTAACCATTAGTGTGCATTTTGCTTCATATTGACTCGTAACTGTATTATCACCGTAATTTACACAACGGCTCGCGATATATTTCAATGAATTTTCTAGTGTGCTCCTTTATTCAGCTTTAAACTTATCTTACTGAATATTGGCTTGCACAGAAATTGAGGCGACTCTCTTATCATTTCACTTCAAGGTTTTAAGCAGTATTTCATGGGATATTTATTATCTAGCTAAAGCATTTAGCCAATGATCACCCAAAACCATTTCAGTTTCAAACGTGCAAAAAAGAGCCGTTTAATATTTAGGCTAATGCATTTTGCTGTTCAATAATATATACTGTTTCCAGCCTTGACCTCATTATTCAGGCTCAATTTCCGTCTCCTAAAATTTGGTTTCAATGTAAATTCTTTTGGCCATCGCCTCATTTCACTCTATTCCACCCAGGAAATATACAGACTGTCAAAGTTATCTTAGCCCGGTAGTCCTTGCAGGCGTTTTTACAGTCTTATACCTTTCAAGAGGTTTACGAATCCGTTAACCAATACAGTGTGTTGTTCAATGATGTACGCAGACTTAAATTATACCATCTGTTTTGACAATCATTTTCATGTAATGTCTTAGTGGAGTTTTTCTCAACTGCTTTACTTCCCAAGAAAAGCTATTCAGTTATATAATATTTTACAGATGTCGCATTCTTCGCCTTTTCATTTATTAAGCGATTGTACAAGTTGGAAGATGGAAGGAATGACATAACTTTAAGGCTCAATTAAAATAGCTAGTGTATGATATTCAGAAAAAGCCAAAGCGACTTCATTTTGCTAATACATCAGATTTTATTCACTTCCACTCGATATATGTGTTTTCCAAACAAACCAAAACAATACTGAAGAACTGATTAAAAGGATGAATGGATTTCGTATCTATCGAACCATTCCCCAGAACAAGCAAAAAATTATCATGTATCAAAAAATTCACCATTTTCGAATTTAGTTGAGGGATTTAAACTTTCCAATCTTTGATTATTATGATTAATTTATTGTAAACCAAAGGGACTCTCGACAAACTGTAGGGTTAACATGGTTTTAGAAATATGATTTTTCTAGATATATATCCTTAATTGAACAATATTCATTAAGAGCCCTATCTGTCTTAGCAATAACAGTTTTTCCTCTTGTAGCAGGAACTTAGAGCTAATCAATAAGTTTTTTAGATTTCACATAATTATGGATCAGAATTCGAGCTTGACGTGGTGAAATATATATATCTCCCCAAGAAATTCTCTGAGTGATTTGAAACAGAAATTAACACGACACAAAGTTAGAGTAATGAATATTCCATTGATTGGTTTCGAAGGCTGCTATATTTTTAAATCTAAGGTGGTTTTGGATGATAAACGCTGCCCCGGCACTGGGGGGGATTCATGTTTAAGCTTTCTATTTTAAAAGCTTTTATATATACATTAACATTGTTTCATATTGGACTTGACAGAATGAGGACCAAGGCTTTGATCGCTGGACTTGTTTAATAGCCCAATGATAGCTGAATAATGAAATCATCGTTTAGAATAATCTCTGCAGACTACCATATTAGAATTTGTGTTTTAGAATTCAATATATAGAATATTAAAATTGGACGGGGAAGATTCAACAGGGTAGGAGAATGCAAGTGATCTGAAGAGGTCACTAATAGTAAGACTAAAATTCTGACATACCCAAGATTAAAACGGTAGGTATAGAAAATAATGCCTCTGGTCTGTATTCAACAGAACTCTGTTCATTTATCGAGAAAAGTGATATATTGTCTACTTTGTGAATCGCTTAAACTCGCTGAATGTATATGTATTAAGTCTCAGAAGTGATCCTTGATAGATTCATAATATGGGGATCAGTAGCCAAGAGGCGAGAGAAGCCGAGAAATTTTCTCTTGCAAGGTGGTCAAGGTCCAACTCTAAAGTTTTTTTTCAGAAGACGTATCGAAGATATTGTAAAGTAAAGCAACTATTTTTTCGGCCTTTTATAAGTAGAGAAAATGAAAGTTAATAAAGTATCTCACTTGCTCTACCAACGAGATATGAATATGTGAGAGTGAATTTCTCTCAATGATGGAAAGCTCTCTTTTCCAATTACTTTAATCCACTTTTCATGAATTTGTTCATGTATAAGAAATAAATATCAATCGAATGGTTGGAGATCATGGATGCCAATTGTCTAAATGAACTTGATTCCTAACTCATTGAATCTGTACATTTGAAACTCGAAAAAGATAACATGGAAAAGCAGCTCATAAGTCAGAATCAAGAGGGAGTGATCTTGATTTTGATAAAACGAGTTTTAGCTACTCGTATGTGAGCAAACAAGCGAAAGAAATATATCGTATAAAAGTGTGGTTCCTCGGCATGCGCCATTCTACTTGATTGAATGGAGTGAAAACATTTCTTTTAAATGCAAGAGGAGGCAAGCCAAAGAACATAATAATTAAGTGTCCCAAGGTACTTTTGATGAAGAGAAAAAAGAGTGTTGATAGTTGGTTCGAAATCATAGTTTCAAGTAAAGGCGTAGCAACTGTGTCAAAATCCAAAAAGGTGAAAGAAAGCTTTATAACTTGAATGCTGATTTAGAAGTTTGAATAAATATCCAACACGTGGGAATACATGACATTTTTTTTAAAAAAAAAACATATTTACACCAGTTTATGTTTAGATACATACGTCAATTTTTCTATAAATATATTTTCTAAAAATATGAGGATTTCAAGACAATGTTATTGCTCTTTTTTTCATTCAGCCTCCTGCTAAGATATTGCTTTAATTAAGGCATAGTCATTTTTAAGAATTATCAAAGGATACAAGTTTAAAATTTTAGCAAATTAGGTATCTTTTCAAGAATAGTAGATGTCTGGTTGATTCATGATCTGGATGGAAAAATACGATTATCGGGTTAGCTAGAATTCGAAAATATATGCATGAGCTATCTGAGTCTTATTACTTTTATTATCTCACTCTCACTTGTCGTTCTCTTTTTGAAATTGTGAGCCCTTCATCTGACTGGGATTAGCTCTTCCACACTTTATTGGTTTTTAAAAGGGCATTTTCTTATTCTCCCCCATTTTCGAAAAGCATTGCTTTCATCACAAAACTCAAGAATTATTTACAAATCTTTGAACTATCCAGATACATTTCACATCCTTCAAAAGAGGATCTGTTATTTCTGCACGGCTTCCAGTTTCCAACGTCATTATCATTTTGATTGCATGGACGGTAATGTTTGTCTATTTTAAAAAACATCACGATATTTCTTTTTCGACTAGTGAGAACGTCACAGTCTTTTATCATCGGATAGTTGATGGCGATTTATGTTTTTCAGAAATGATTTTGAATTTACCTGCCGTGAATTTTCCTTCGCCACCACCATACGGTCTTCCGAGAAGCTCGCCTTGCTCTCAAAATCTTCCACTATTTAAATATGTTCATTTTCCACAACAAAGTGTGCCAGATGACGAGTCATTTCTTCCCAAATTTTCTCGGATTCCAATTGCAGAATCAAAAACCAGTTTTGTTCTTCATGCAAATGATCAATCCCCTCACTGGCATACCATCTTGATTCCAGCTCATGAGATATTTAGCGAATCCACGTTAACAAAATTCTCATTTCCTTTAATTAAATTGCCTCCCATTCAACTATCAGATCGAAGTCGAGATGGCAGTCTCGATCCCATTTCTTTCAATTCAAACAATGTAGAGTCAAGTGACGGAAATGTTATTCCCTTTATAAGTACAAACTGTATCACTCGACCTTTTGTAAGAAAAAGCGATTATTTTACAAAGGTAAACTTGTTTTAATCCTAACTGCCTTGATTACCATTGAGACTTGTGTTGTGTAGCTAATTTTCATCGTTCTTTCATATTCTTTAGACAAAGGCCACATATCTACCTTTCAAAGCTAAAAACTCTTCTGGCAGGAAGGAGGGAAAAGGAGGGCTCGCTGAACTGCAGACGGACACTCGTACACCACTCAATTTGGCCTATCAAAAAAAAGGTAAGTATCAGCCCCAATATGGCATATTTGAAACAAAAAATGATGAACAGTCCCAATTCCAAATAATTCTCTCAGCACATAGTTACAATCCAAGAAAATGCCAGAGTGATATATTTTTAAAGTGAGTATTTTTGATGGCCAATCATTACAACATTAGGCTGATGTGTTTTTAGCTCTAATAGGTCCGGGGGTCAGCCTCCATATAGCTTTATATAATCATGTATCAGTTTTAAAAAACATTATTTTTTTAGCCCGAAGATGCAAGAGTATTCGCTCAACTATTCTAGCTGAAAACAGTTCATGGTCACAACCCCGACAAGGTACTTGATATTTTTATCTGTAATCAGTTGTATTTTTTTGACTCTTGGTTGAAATTTTCCAGAATCAACAAAATATTTGTGTAAATATTGCCGCCAACCATATATCTACGCCGGGTTTCTTAGAAGACATGAAAAGAATTGTTTATTAAAATCCCGACTAGAGACTTAGCAGCCACACAAATCACGAAAAGATTATGAAGATGAAGATGTTCTACCACTATCTGTACTAATTATTTGTATGTTCTGGAATCTGTTTGGAGGGAATAAGTACATTTTGGTTAGAAGATTTCTGATAGCTAGATCATATTAGTTACATGGTTACTTGAGCAAGTTAAAATGAACAAATGCAGTGCAGAAGATAATGAATCGGTATAATTTTGTATTCCTCTTCTATTAAAAGCTGATTGTAAATTGAAATCCATAGAACTCTGTTGTATGTTCACGAAGCCGACATCAGGACTTGTCCTCATCCATTCAAAATTATTCCAGCCAGATTAAATGATTTGAGAAAGAAGTTTCTTTGAATTCTTTAGAACACATGAATGGTCTTCAATAAACTGAAGTTTGAGACTTGATTTGTTTCCTATAGAACGGTTAGTTTTTAGATACATTCTTAAATGAAATTTTTACTCTCCTTGTTACTACCTCCACAAAAAAAACTCGGCACCTGCTAGCAGGTGCATTCTGAAAGAATTCAAACCCCTTTATAAAATATAATAAGCGTTTTATTAGTAAACGCTCTAATCTCTCAAACACGATGATCTCTGCTGAATGTACCTATAAAGGTAAATAAATAACTGATGAGCGAAAAGAACAGAGATGAGGAAAGAAAGTGGTACATCAAGTCTATATAAGGTAAAAAGGTTTGCTCTATCATGCATTGGATATAATTGAATAGTAAAGCAGAGCAAATATACAATGACGAGAGACATAAACAGAAAAAGCACGCAATTGGTAGAATGTAAACTAAACATGACATCTATGACGTGCTAAAATAACAAAAATAACTAACAATATAATAGTATGAGTTATGTATTTTCACACCCTCCCTTGCTATCAATTGTATCCAACAAGCCAATTTTTTTTTGAACTTTAGAAACTTTTCTTTACTCAAAGATTTTGTAAATATATCTGCTACCATATCAGTAGTAGGTATGTAACGAAGATCAATTTTGCCGTTTAGTATTTTCTCTCTAATCCAATGGAATTGAATCTCAATGTGCTTGGTTCTTGCATGAAAAATTGGGTTTTTGCAAAGCGCAATGCTACCTTGATTATCAGAGTAGAGCGTTGATGAAGTTTTACAATTATATCCTAAATCAATGAGAAGATTTTGCATCCAAATTGTTTCTTGACTAGCAGCAACGGTAGCTTTGCTCTCAGCTTTGGATGTGCTCAGAGCTACAGTGGGTTGCTTTTTGCAATGCCAACTAATAGCTGTTCCATTAATGGTAAATACATAACTGGGAGTCTCTCAACAACCAACCCAATCAGCATTGGCGTAACCATCTGGTAAAGAGTTACTGAAGTCTCCATTGTTGTAGAAATCATTAAAACTTCTAAAACTTAATGAGACATTAATTGTGCCTTTTAGATATTGTAAGACTCTTTTGAAAGAAATCCAGTGCCTAATGCCTGGAGCATTTAAATGTTGGGCTAATTGACTGTTAGCAAATGCTATATTAGGCTGGGTACCCTGAAAAATATAATTTAGACATCCCACAGCTTGTCAATAATTAATGTTCAGCATATTAAAGGCTTGAATTTCTTCATCTGTAGCCTTTTCAAGTTGAGTATTAATCATCATTGGAGTAGGAATTGGTTTACAATCACTCATTTCATATGAGTTAAGTACATCTTGTATCTCTTGATCTTGACATAAAAATAAAGTTTTATTATCTCGATTTCTCATTACACGCATCCCAAGAATAAATTTTGCATCCCCCAAGTTTTCCATTTCAAAATGAGTGCTTATTGCCTCCTTGAACCAGGAAATGTCTTTTCTGAGTATAGAAAGATCATCCTCATGAACATGGACATAACAGGGATTAGTCTCACTTTCATGAATAAATAGACAGGGATCAGCTGAAGAAGGATAAAAGTTGACTGAGTAGAAAAATGTAAGTAATTCTTTATACCAGCATCAAGAGGCTTGTTTCAGGCCATAGAGAGAACACTTGAGTAAAAGAACTGAATTTTCAAAATTAGCAGGTTTATTCATTCCAAATAGGAAACTCTTATAAACTTTCTCATCTGGTTTGCCATGAATAAGCACTCCTTTGAAATCCATCTGAACAGAATCCCAATTTTCACTATTTGCAATACTCATGAGGACACAAAGTGTAGTTAATCTCCCAGTTGGAGCAAAAGTCTCAAAATAATTGATTCCTGCCTTTTGAGAGCATCCTCTGGCACATAATCTTGCCTTATATTTGCTAGCATTTCTATCTACATCACATTTAATTTTGAATACCCAGATTGAGCCAATGACTGGAATGACATTTGGTTTTTCAACTACCTCCTCCACCTTTTGCTCCTCAATCATTCGAAGCTCTTAATTTATTGCATCAATTTAATTATCAGAATTGGGACAATTTATTGCTTCAAAATACGTAAGGGGATCAGAAAAGACTGAGTTAGATGTCAAGTTGCGTTCAGAATGAGAAGATAGAGCAGAGGTGAAACATAAATATTCATTGATGAGTGTTTCTGAATTAAGTATATGGCAACTTCTTGTTCTTGGACCCTCTATAATGTTTTTTATGTTGATATTTGAATTGATATCACTTTCAGCTTTGTTTGGAGTAAGCTTGTACTCCCAAAATCTTGCGGACTTTGAGGAAACATCTTCATCATTGAAAGCTCCAACAGAATCTGTACTTTCATGATTGTGTTGATCATCAGTTTTTGATGATAAATCTTCCATTGGAAGATTTGATGATTCATTAGAAGGTTCAGAATTTTCAGTAAAAAATTCAATTAGAGAAACATTTTCCAAACTTTTGTTACTTAAAAGAAATGTTGATTCATCAAATATGACACTATTTTAATAAAGAATTTTCTTATTATCAAGTCTTAAAAGTTGATATGAGGTGGTGTTTTCAGAGTACCCAAGAAAGCAACACTTAATTGAATTAGCTGAAAATTTTCCTTTTCATAGACCCTTGTTTAGAAGAGCATAAGCTGTACAGCTAAACATTTTCATATGTGAAAGATTTGGCTTCTTATTATATTTCTTTTGAATAGAGTCTTGAAGTCAATGGAATCACACAGAAGACAATTGTCAGCCAGCTGATTTGAAAGTATTAGTAAATATGATAGTAAAAACTAAGTAAAGGACATCAGTAACTTACAGAGGATTGTTCAGTAGTGACAATGCCCAAAAGAGGGCGTGAACCAATGTCCCAATTACCCTCCAAAGTGGGAAAATCCTGGAGTGGGAATAAATTTTAATCATTAAAATTAGTATATATTTCTTTCTCACCTGACGTGGGTTTTTCCCTGGGAAAATACATCACATGAGATGTATTGTTCTTTTCTTTTCTATATTTTTATTTCTTTTTCTCTGGAAACTTTATATTTGTTTCTCTTGTCATTTTTGGTCTCTTTATTTCCACATCTTTGTTCTTTCTCTCTTGCCCCTGATGGGAATTATTTTATGTATCTAGTCTTTCTTGGGTCTATATAAGGGGGGGAGATTTGGTGGAAATATCATTCCTTTTTACACACATTTATCCAGTTGCCAACGTTGCCATCTTCTTTATTACTTTATAAGGTGTTAAATTTACATCCTCTTATTAGTTATAATTTAAAAGGCCTAAGTTCAAATATTTAATTACCGTGTTGTAAGGGTTTCAACAGATAAAATAAAATCTTCTGATTTAAATTCCCCATTATTTTAGAAGTCACTACCTCTCAAATAACTATTACGCTCTAAATTCTCTATTGATTAGTTATATTACCCTTATATTAGCTAATATCTTGTTCAGGGTTACCGTCATATTACTATACCTCTAGTCCACACCCTGACAATTGGAGGTCTTTTCCTAAATCTTTGATACTTGTTCTCTTCCTTCATCGCCGGTGGATTCCAGTGGATTTTGCGCTCCATCCCTTCAACGCCGGAGGATCCTGAACTATAAAGCTATTATCCTCGACACCGACAGTCGCCTGAAGTCGTTTGGTCGCCAGCCTAGGTCCTTTGGAAAACCGTCATCGTTGTGACGTGGGAGGTGCTCACTTGCAAGTGTTGGAGCTGCCCCGAAGGTTCTTGACTATTGTACCTGGATAGGAGACAAGAAAAGAATAAAAAAAGAAAAGAAACGTGAGTTAATATTTTATTTTTTTGGTTAGGAGGGTGCTTTAACGGGGAAAGGATTCTCTTACCCTGTTGAACCACGTATCCAAGTCTCCTTACAAACCTTGAGGTTGTAGGAGCTGATCGTGCGAAACCTTTTTCGGGAGTAGCTGATTGTTCTTTTTGACACCTGTACTAGGTCGTCAGCTGAGTGAAACCTGTAGGGAGTAACCAGCAGAGGGAATTACTTACAAGTGATCCCTGGGTTTGGACATCGAAGTGGAGGTTTTTTGAAATAAGCCATCTATTCGTAAGTCCCTTCCTTTCTTCTAAAACACGCCGTTGCTAATTATGGTAATACACACTCTATCTTGGCTAGCCTGTTGCAGAAAAGTAGAAACAGTATAAAGTGGTAATAGTCGAAGAAAAAAAAAAAAAAAAAAACACGCAAGTATCTTCCTTCGCCGAAAGCGTTGTCTCGTGTGGTAACTGGGTATAAGGTGAGTCCTAGGAAATTAAGAATTAGTATTAGATACTTTTTTAATAAGGAAACCTTACCTATTTATTTCATCCAAGTGGTAGCGGTGGAATAGAGCTAAGAATCTGCGCTATTGAGGTTGCGCTGTTCAGGGGAAATCAACTAAAAAGTACGATAGCTCCTTCTTTTATACTAAAAGTGTGCTCTTACTGACGCAGTTTTATATTTTATTTTGCTTTACATAGTAAAATAAATTACTGTGATTTCAATAAAGAGTAATATAGTGCTACCTGGTGATAACTTTAAGGAGATACTAGGGACACTAAGACTTGAAAAAAGTTATATAATTTTTAATCTTGAACAATACATTACAACAGTAAGGTGTTTTTCATTGCTTTGATAAAAAATACAAGTATTAAAAATATATATATTTTTTAACAATTTAAAACAATAAATTCTAGTATTAACATGGCTGATGCTGGCAGTCCTGACATTGAAATTGATTATGATGAGGGTTCAGTAAGTCCCAAATCAAGCCTTGATAATGATGGGTTTTCTGATAAGCATTTTATAGGAAATTCTTATGGAGGAGAATGTGGACCTTCTGGATTGGACAGGAGAGCAGGAGAAGGTGAAAGTAGAGCCCCAAGTAGGACCTCCACCCACAGCAGAGCCTCCAAAGCCCCTTTTTCCCCAAGAAGACCTTCCCAAAGGCTTCAAGATAAAAAAGCTCCGCTTAGAGGTACAAGTTCAAAATTTATCTCATCAGTTAAAGACAATTAAGGGGGAGTTAAACAAGGTAATCAAATTACAAGAGAGAGTGGTAAAAGTAGAAAAGATGTGCCAGGATGCATTTTAAAGACAACTCAGAAAGCCCCTGCCAAATCTACCAGTAAAGCAGCCTCCTCCTCAAAGCACCTTGCCTCCAAAACAACAGTTGCCCCCACCTCCACCTCCACCACCACCTGCTCCAGAAAACATGGTGGTACCAAGATGGCAGTGTGAATGGTACCAAACAAATTACCAACAAAGCCAAGCAGGTCCTTCAAGACCACCTCTGCAACAGCACAATCTTCACCCTCATCCTTACCACAAGAAGAAGAAAGGGAAGCAAGTAGCCCAGAGGCCTTGGTGAGTGGCAATGATCATATTATTTTTTCTACTCCTACTAATGTGTGTGATATAGGTGATGCCAGTGATATGACTGAAAAACCATTAGTACAGAGTCCTGTGAAATTAGTATTTGATCCTGAGAATATATTACATCAAGTTTCTTTAAATGATAATATTAGTCTAACTTCTGTTTCTGAAATTAATCCTTATGTTATTGATTTAAAAGAGTATGATGTGAGTTTTGAGTTATATTCAGTGCTTGAAAAATTAGCCTCAAGAATCTTGAAAAATCCTGTAAAACTTGATCATTTAAATAATCCTGAGTTAACAGTAGTAATTAAAGATGTTGTCAATAGATTCAATAACCTAGAGTTGAATACTAGTGTAGCTGTGAGAGCTCAAGATTCAGCTCATTTTGAATTAAAAGACAAAGTTATTGAATTAATGAATACAACTATTGAGTTGAAACAAGAAAACCAATCATTGAGAGATAAGTCTGCCAACTTGAAAGCTTTAGTGGCAGAACTTCAACCATGGATTAGTGACACTTTTCTTAAAAATATGGAATCTTTGAATGATGAACTTGTTTCATTAAAATCTGAAGTGAGAGGTTTATCAAATAAATTAATTACTTGTGAGTCTAGAAATAAGTTTTCTTTGTCCACTTTAAATAGTAAGATATCTGAGATTAAAGACCTGAGATTGAAAGTGTCCCACTTGGAGAATGAGTTACTCCAGCTACAAGTAAACCAGACCTTACCTTCAGAACCAGTGGTACCTGGCCCCTCTTCATGTAAACAACAGGGCACCCAGGTGAATCACTCTGAGAAGATATTTATGAAAGGAAAACAAAGAGCTGTCAGCCCAGTAGAAAATTTGAGTAATGCTGGCTCCTCTTCTTTCCATCATGAATTATCTGATCATTTATTAAAACTACATGACATTTTGAAAATGGAGAAATTATGTCCCAAAAATGAGCCTTCCTCCAACCAGAAACATTGGCCAAAGATTGAGAGATACCCAACCTTTGATGGAGAAACAAATTCAGATTGGCAACATTTTATTCAGAGAATTGATAACCTAAAGAATATTTATAAACTCCCTGATGAGGAAATTACTTCAAAATTGATTTCTTTATTTGAAAATGTTGCTTTAATGTGGTATGAGTCTGTATTATTGGATGGGATTAATCATACTTGGGAAGAATGGAAAGCACTCATTGCTGCCCAGTTTGGGGGATCCACAATTAGATTGGCTCAGCAAAGACTGTATGAGAAGTGTAAATATTCCTATGCAGAAAAACCAATTGCTTTCTTAATGAAACTGTCAAAAATATTGATAGCAATTGATCCAAAAATGGACTATGATTTATGGAGGGAAAGAATCCTTTATAAATTACCAAGTTCCTTGAGGGATTCAGTAGTGGCAAGGACTGAGAATGTGAGGGAAAATTCATCTTTTAATTTCAAGATGTAATGAGATATTACTCAACAATAAATTTCAGCCTAGACACTACCCTCAAAGAGGGGTGGAACCCCCAAAACCTACAGGATGGAAGCTACCTGTTGAGAAGCCTGGAAAACCTTCTGCACCAGTTGCCCCAAGGAAATACCCAAGTAATACTTGTGTAAAGTGTGGAAAAGCATGGCAGAAGGGTCATGTTTGTGAGAAAAGAATAAATCTTATTGAACAAGATGAGCCAGAAGAAAGTCATCATGAGGAAGAAGACTCCTCTAGTGATTGTGACAGTAATATTTCTTATGGTGACAACAACTCCAATGAAGTTTATATGTTGGAAAATGATGTACATTTACTTGAACAGAATGCTGACATAGAAAATGTGGATTTAATTGGGGTTGAAGATGCTGACATATTAAGGGATATTGAGAAGGATTCTATAGTCATTACTCCAATCAAAGCTCCTGTTATAATAAATGGGAAGAAATTGGACATTATCTTGGATACTGGTGCTGGAGGCAGTGTGGTATCCTCAGCAGCCTTGGCTGCCATTGATAATGACTATGAAAAGAAGCTATTACCTATGGCAAATACATATTGGAAAGGATATGGGTCTGTTTTATGCCCTAAAGGAAAATATAAGACAACTGTATTTTTTAAGTATAGCCATGGGTATGTAAGAGCTGAATGTGATTTTTTTGTCATGGATGGTGACAACTTGAGCAATTGGTTTATCATGAGGAATGATATTATTACAAAGTTTGGTATCAAATTGGACCCTGCTAATCAATGCTTCACTATGGGGATGAATGGGAAGAAAAAATTTAAAATTACTTCCTCCAGAAAATGTTCAGCTCCCATGGTAAAAACATGTTTTTCCCTTTATCAATACAAGGGCAGACCTTCTGCAGAACATGAAGCTTTGTCTGATGAAATCCTAAAAGCTTCATTTGGTGAACAGCTCAGTACTGCAGAAAAGGATGAGGTAATTAAATTAATCACATCATTCCCTATGGCCTTTGCACATGGAAAACATGAGTTGGGACTGGTTGTGGACCATGAAATGAAAGTCTCATTATCATGTAAATTAGATGATATACCACCCAGTCTAAAGAAAAAACCTTATCCTGCATCCCCTTCTAAGAGAAAGGATATTGAGGATAATATTACCACCTTGTTAAATATGAAAATTATAGAGAAAGTGGGTGTAACACCTAAATATTGTGTAATCTCACCAGTCTTAATTTCTTTTGAAAAGGACAAGGCTAGGTTGTGTGTTGATTATAGAGCCCTTAATACCCACACAATTGATGATATTTATCCTCTACCAAGAATAAACTCAATACATGCTACCTTACAGGGAGCCAAGTATATCAGTTGCTTGGATGGGAATAAGGGATACCACCAAATACCTGTTGAGAAGGACTCACAAAATTATTTGATGATTGCAACTCACTTGGGTATTTACAAATACATTAGGATGCCTTTTGGCCCTAAGAATGCCCCTTCAGTGTTTCAAAAAGTGATGGACAATACTTTTCATCAAGAAATTATGGAGGGATGGATGATGGTGTACATTGATGACATCATTATTTTTTCAAAAACCTTTGAAGATCATTTGGTTCACCTGAGTAAAGTGTTCCAGAAAATGGATGCCATCAATATGACCTTAGCCTTAAAGAAATTTAAATTTGGATTCCACTCCTTAAAGGTTTTGGGTCATGTTGTATCAGGTTTGCAAATATGTGTTGACCAAAATAAGGTGGCAGCCATACAGCATGTCAATGCACCTACCACTGTAAAAGAAGTGCAGAGTTTTTTGGGGATGTGTGGTTATTACAGGCAATATATAAAAAATTATCAGGTAATAGCAGCCCCTCTGACACAATTGATCAGAAAAGAAGTGGCTTTTGTCTGGACAAATGAGAGACAAAGAGCCTTTGATGCCTTAAAACAATGTTTGGTTTCTGCTCCAATCTTGGGCCTACCAGATTTTAACCAGCCATTTTTTTTATACACTGATGCTAGTTTTGTTGGACTAGGAGCTGCTCTCCACCAAAAACAAGTCATCAATGAGAAAATCTCTGAAGTAGTAATCTGTTATATTTCAAGAACCTTGAGAAACAGTGAATTGAAATATGGAGCCACACAACTGGAATGTTTGGCAGTTGTGTGGGCCCTGGATAAATTACATTACTATTTGGAGGACCAGAAATTTGAGCTGGTCACTGATTGTAGTGCAGTGAAGTCATTGTTGAACATGAAGACTCCTAACAGACACATGTTTAGATGGCAGCTGGCAGTACAAGAATACAGAGGGAGGATGACAATTATCCATAGATCTGGAAATATGCATTCCAATGTGGATATGCTATCAAGATTACCCTTACCAAAAAATGATTCCAATCCTGCATATGTCCCAGAAGATGAGGTGACACACATATTTGGGGTATATATTGTGGATATGGAAGAGGAATTGATGCAATTAATTTTGGCTTCATATGAGGAAAATGCTGAGTTACAAAAACTCTGTTCTATCCTAAATGATCCAAAAAATGCCTCTATTCAGCCCTTAATTAAGACATTGCCACTGAAATACCAGAATGCTCTTAACAAAGTAAAATTCTCCATTGAAGATGGGTATTTATATTACAGGAGGAAGCTCAGCAATGTAATTGTAATAGCCCCTTCAATGAAAGAGACAATTTTAAAACTTTGCCATGATGACATATTAGCAGGTCACTTTGACTATGAAAAGACACTAATCAGACTGAAGAATACAGCCTGGTGGATGAATATGTCTGAAGATGCAAAGACATATGTTGAAACCTGTGATGCCTGCCAAAAATCTAAGAGAATGACAGGTAAGAGAGCAGGTTTGATGCAACATATTGAGAAGGCAGGAAACCCTTGGCAGATTGTTAACATGGATTTTGTCACTGGCCTTCCACCAGCAGGAAAAGAAAGTTTCAATTCTTGTTGGGTGATTGTGGATAGATTTACCAAAATGTGTAAATTCATCCCTACTCATAAAGAGGTTTCCACAAAAGAATTAGCTTTCCTGTGGTGGTTACATATGTTCAACACTGCAGGTTTTCCCAAAGCTATTATTTCTGATATGGATCCAAAATTCACTTCTGAATTCTGGATGTCCTTGATGGATATTTGTGGGTGTGAATTGAAATTGTCCACTGCTCACCATACTCAAACTGACGGATTGGCTGAGAGAATGATTCAAACATTAGAAGACATGATTAGAAGATATTGTGCTTTTGGTCTTGAATATAAGGATAATGAAAGGTTTGCACATGACTGGGTCACTTTATTGCCTGGCTTGGAATTTGCCCACAATAGTACTGTCCACTCAGTTACTGAAAGAAAGCCTTTTGAACTATGGCTGGGATATGTACCAAATACTCCTGCTCATTTACTCAATAATAACTTACCAAAAATTGACATTCACCCTGGTGCTAAATCTTTCCTCCAAATGCAACAATTATGTAGAAAACATGCTAATAATTTTGTGGAGAAAGCTTTTGAATATGAGAAGAAAAGATGGGATAAATCCCATAAAGATTGCACTTTTAATGAGGGGGATGAAATTTTGATTTCAACAGTACATTTTAACTTACAAGGTAATAATAAATTGAAGGATCCATTCATTGGGCCATTTATTGTTAAAAGAATGATAGGGACAAATGCAGTAGAAGTGATACTGTATGCACCATATGATAGGAAACATTCTGTTTTTCCTATATCATTGATAAAGCCTTACAAGTCAAATGATGACTTATTTCCAAAGAGAAGAGGGAGACCTAAGAAAACTCCTTTGGAAATAGAAAATACTTCTGAAATAGAGAAAATTCTGAATGAAAGAACCCTTACAAAAGAGAAGGGTGTTGAGTATTTATTGAGATATAAAGGCAAGTCCACTGAACATGACAGATGGATACCTGGAAAGGAGATAAGCAATTAGGCAACTCTTCTCAAAAAATTCAAAAAGAAAAAATGAAACAGCATTTTTTTTATTGTTTTTTTTGGGGTGAGGGAGTGTCAGCCAGCTGATTTGAAAGTATTAGTAAATATGATAATAAAAACTAAGTAAAGGACATCAGTAACTTACAGAGGATTGTTCAGTAGTGACAATGCCCAAAAGAGGGCGTGAACCAATGTCCCAATTACCCTCCAAAGTGGGAAAATCCTGGAGTGGGAATAAATTTTAATCATTAAAATTAGTATATATTTCTTTCTCACCTGACGTGGGTTTTTCCCTGGGAAAATACATCACATGAGATGTATTGTTCTTTTCTTTTCTATCTTTTTATTTCTTTTTCTCTGGAAACTTTATATTTGTTTCTCTTGTCATTTTTAGTCTCTTTATTTCCACGTCTTTGTTCTTTCTCTTTTGCCCCTGATGGGAATTATTTTATGTATCTAGTCTTTCTTGGGTCTATATAAGGGGGGGGAGATTTGGTGGAAATATCATTCCTTTTTACACACATTTATCCAGTTGCCAACGTTGCCATCTTCTTTATTACTTTATAAGGTGTTAAATTTACATCCTCTTATTAGTTATAATTTAAAAGGCCTAAGTTCAAATATTTAATTACCGTGTTGTAAGGGTTTCAACAGATAAAATAAAATCTTCTGATTTAAATTCCCCATTATTTTAGAAGTCACTACCTCTCAAATAACTATTACGCTCTAAATTCTCTATTGATTAGTTATATTACCTTTATATTAGCTAATGTCTTGTTCAGGGTTACCGTCATATTACTATACCTCTAGTCCACACCCTGACAACAATTCTCAATGTAAACAGCTGTATTAACCACCTCACCCCTGTGTTCTGCTGGCATATTAGCATGAAAAAGAAGAGCCTTGGCCATATATGTAGTAATACAATTGCCTCATTTGGAAATAGGGTTTTGTTGAGGTGTGTATGGGGAAGTTGTAATTATTTTTAAACCCTCTTTTATACTTACGTCAATAAAATTTTATTAATTAATTCAGTCCCATTACCACAAACTAAATGTGCAACTTTTTGAAAACTTATATTTTAAATTTGAGAATTAAATTTCAAAAAAATTTCAAAAGTATCAGATTTTTTGCTAATGAAATATACAAAGTAATAAGAAGTAAATTTATCTATGATTTTGAAATAATAATGTGAGCCTCCTTCAGACAAAGGGCTAATTAGACCACTCAGGTCACAGTGTAAATATTCAAGAAAACAACTTCCTCATGGTAGAGTGCCAGAGAAAGGATGATTTTGATGCTTTGCATTTACACATGGCTCAAAAATTTTGAGATCTTCAATAAATTTAAATCCTAAACAATTTTTTAACATGTTTAATTATTTATCATTTGAGTGGCCTAATCTATAGAGCCAAAGAGTTTTTGAGTTAGATGATAAAAAAGACTTGAAAGAAACATTGAAAGATTCACCAAATTTAGCATTAAGAACAACAAGACCTTCCAATGCATCCCATTGTCAATCAAAGATTGTTTCACCATTTTTGCAAATGAGAACTGTTCTGTTGGGATTGTTCAATTGATTACATCCCAATTTAATGAATGGTCCAATACCAATGAGATTTTGATTTATTTGAGGAACATGAAGACAATTTGTAAGAGTGATAAATTCTCTAGGAGTAATAATATTTATGGAATCAGATTCTTGACTATAAATAACACTCTCGTTACCAAGTTTTATTGGCCTCTGTGGCAGATGATAATCCTTAAAATGGCAACAATGTCTAAACATGTGAACAGTAACCTACTATCAAAAATTCTAAGATTTCTAAAAGAACTGTTGCCTGAAAAAGATTTAAATATTTTAGTAGGTCTTTAACTGATATTAGCATGAATCTTGGTTTTGGTAGTGAATGAATTTTGAGAGATGGCACAAGATTTCTTTCTCTCAGGATGAATTTCAAAGCAATTTTCTTTGCTATGTTTTGTTTTGGGATTATGCTTCCCATTACAACAAACTGGCCATTTAGGCTTATCAGAATTTTCGGTATTAGAAACAAGGGCTGAATAATCTGTGCCATCAGACTCAAATTTGATTGCTAGTCTAGCAAAATTATAAATTAAGTTATGGACCAAGATATTCTGATGAGTAACCTCAGATGAATGAAGGATAAGAGCCTTGTGTGTTTGATATGAATCAGGGAGAAGGCACAAAATGTGATAAGCTTCAAGTTTTCCTTCAAAAGACACACCAACAGCTCCTAATTCATTTATTTTAACTCTCAATTCATTGAAAAAATTTTAAGACCCTTATCATAACATTTGACATTGTGATATTGAGTAAAAATTGATGATCTATTTGAAGCATCATCAGCAGCATATTGAGCTGTTAATTTGGAACATATTTTCCATGGTTTTTCCATGTCATCTTCAGTGAAAAAAGCAGAAAGTTTACCATCATCAAATTTTGAGATAATGATGCCAGTTTCTTTGTCCACTTTTGATTAAAATTCATCTTTGAGAGATTGAGTGGAAGCATCAGCTGGTGGTGATTCTTTCCCTAGAAAAAGATTTTTAAGCTTATGAAAAGTAAGATGAGCAAGCATCCTAATTTCCCATTTGTAGAGATTATCTGAAGGAAGAATGGGGATATTGCACATAGAGTCATTGGGGTTATCCAAATTTTACATTTTTAGAGAAGAAGATGGGAAAGGCTGAGCCATAGTAGCCAAACACTCTGATGAAGAATAAGATGAAGCTGGTGATGGGATATTGAATTTATTGTCTGATGACATTCAACATGAGCCTGGTTCCATAGCCTGAAAGAATTCAAACCCCTTTATAAAATATAATAAGCATTTTATTAGTAAGCTCTCCAATCTCTCAAATACAATAATCTCTGCTGAATGTACCTATAAAGGTAAATAAATAACTGATAAACAAAAATAACAGAGATGAAGAAAGAAAGTGATACATCAACTCTATATAAGGTAAAACGGTTTTCTCTATCATGCATTGGATATTATTGAATAGTTAAGCAGAGAAAATATATAATTACATGAGAAATAAATAGAAAAAGCACACAATTGGTAGAATGTAAACTAAACATGACATCTATGATGTGCTATAATAATAAAAATAACTAACAGTATTATAGTATGAGTTATGTATTTTCACACATTCCCTCAATTCATTTTTGATTTCATGCTAGCTGGCATGCTCAGAGTTCAGTGGGTAGTCCTCTCAGAAGAATTATGGCTGAGATAAAATTAAATCAAATCAAAGATAGGTTTTTGTACCCGCTCACAGGTGCCCACATTTTACTTTCTGTTGTACACTCTTTATTATGTCTTCTCTCCAAAATGTATATTATGCAATAATTGTTGCTCACCACACTTAATTAGCTCTGACATGGCTTCTTTCCATTAAATTAATTTGCATGTTTCAAGTTATTGGAAAATTTATCATGATATTGATGTCGAAAAAATCAAAAAAAATTCTTTTTAAAGGAAATTTTTAATGTGTATAAGGGGATGTAAAATTTATTAAATCATCATTTCCTATTAAAAATTTATTTTGACCAAATTATCACTTAATTAATTTTCTATTAAATATAAAGGCTATGACTTTAATAAAATAATATAGTCTTGGGATTAGTATACCAAGCCTTAACTATTGAGAAGTGCAACCAACCTAGAAATAGTATCAGGAATTCTGTGAGCAAGATGCATTTCTTTCTTGAGAAATATTAATAAAAAATACCTATATCTTTAGTAAGATATAATAGTCTTGGGATTAGTATCCCAATCCTTAACTATTGAGTAGCACAACCAACCTATGACATGCACAAGCCCAAATTATGCAATTTTAGTAAACAAAGATATAGATAGAAGTAGAAAGTACATTACTTAGAAATAGTATCAGGCTTCCAGGGATGCAATTATAATGAAAGAGAAGTATATGAACCCCAGTGGCCTGTGCTATTTCTAGGGTCAGTGCTACATAGTAAAGTTTAATAACAAAAAAGGTAAAGCTTATACATCTAAGAAAATAAATTACAATTGTTATACCCATTCTATTTTGGAATAAAAAGGAATAATGAAATTGAAAAGGTTAAGTATTTTAGACAATGAAGGAAAAAATTAAGCCTTAGTCATACAATCCACTATCATAACAGAAGTCAAAATATATTCCAAAGAAATAAATCTCTTCTCTAATTTCTCCCTTATCCAATGCAATTGAAAATCAATGTACTTTGTCTGGGCTTGATACAGTGTGTTTTGACTGAGAGCAATGGCCCCTTAATTATCTCCAAAGAGGGGAATAGGATCCTTGACTTCAATTTATATTGATTTTTGTAGATTTTATAAACAAATTGATTCTTGAGTTGCTCCCATACATGATTTTAACTTGGCCTCACTAGTGGAAATAGAAATTAACTGTTGCTTCTTGCATCACCACCATATTATGCCACCATTCATAATGAATAGGTAGCCGGTAGTTGACCTTGGAGTTTGAGGAAAGTCTGAAAAACTGCATCTGCAAATCTTATTGGAGCTGAAGATGGAAAATTGCAAATAGGAAGTTTTTAATCTTGAGGCTGATATCCATAGACAATAGAAATATTCTTTGTAACAGCAATATATCTCAGGACATGTTTAAAAGCTAACCATTGTTTAATGTCATGTTTTTCAAGATTTTGTGGCAGTTGACTGAGTTAAAAAACCAAATAAGGTCAATTCCCTTGAGCTAATTAGTTTTGAGAATCCATTTTCAATCTACAGTCCTTTTTTAATTTGAAAAACTTTTTGATTACCTTATTTTTACTGTCAATTAATTGAGTCTGGGGAGGTAATGGAGTTTTTAATGAATTGAAAATGGAAATATCATACAGTTCTAATAAATGATTCACATAGGTTTGTTGAGACAATACCAAGATATAATTTTCACAATCTTTACTTATATTCATACCCAATAGTTAACTTACCTCTGATAAGTTGTCAATAGCAAATCAAGTTGAAATTTTTATTTTAAATTATTTTAAATTATCTTTACTACCAAGTAAATTCTATATCATCTGCATATACAAAAGAATAAGTGGGGTCTATAACATTTTTGAAAATGAAAAGGCTGAAATCATCCATCAATGGATTAAATTTGATATATTTAAAGAGCTCTTTGATTTCTCTGTACAGAACTAAGGAGGCTGTTTGATACCATAGAAGTATCTGTTCAATCTGACCACAGGATTAGTTACCCCTCCAGGTGCCTTAGCTTCAGCAGGTAGTTTCATATATATTACCTCATTCAGCTCTTTATTGAGGAACATGCCTTTAACATCCATTTAATGAGATTCAAGGCTCTTAGCAGAACGAATAGAGAGTAGTACACAATCAAGGAGATTTGAGCTGAACTGTGGGTGAATAAGTGTCTATATATTCAATGCCTGGAGTTTGAGAAAATCCTTGTGCACATAATTGTATCTTAAATTCAGAAATTTACCCAGCAGGTGTTCCTTTAATATTGAAAGCCCAGGCTACAACAAAAGGATGTACCTCATCAGGTTTTTCAACTAGAGACTATACATTTTTTCCAGACATATTTTGTAATTGAGCCTCAATTGCTTTATTACATTCATCAAAATCTTCACTTTTGAAAGCCATATGAAAATTTTTGGAAGAGCCACACTAGAAGCCAATTTTACTACCAATACATCTCCTTCCTCTCTTGGTGGACTATTTTGTTTGAGGTTAAGTATATTTGAAACAGATATTTACTGTCACTTGACAACCTACATACAAGTTTGAGGGTGTTCCTGAGAAAGTGAGATTGGAAAGGAGATTTGAAACTGCTTCAAGGCACAGAGAAATACCTTGAAGATGTGGTATGAAGATATTTTGAAGGGACTTTTCTTATTTTGAGATATATTTGAGGGGAATATTAATATAGATTTCAAGGAAATACTAATATTTTAATGAAACTTACAAAGGGTTGGAATCTTAATAATCAAGGGAAATGATTTTAAAATTATTTATTAAGAAAAAGAAGGAAACAATAATATCCCACTATATACACTACTATAAATTTTACTACTAACAAAACCATATTATTATTTAATTCTGAGGAATTTCAGATCAAAACCAGCACCATTTATATAGACAACTCCACCTCAAATTGACAATTTTAATAGATATCATTTCCATATCACAGATCCCTTAATATTTCCACCTGCTCCTACTCACAGACCTTTTACCAGCCCTCAGATACACAATAAACCACATTGAGAACATCACATCAATAATAATGCTAATAGTACATTTATTTGCTTAAATTGAAAAGCATAATCACATAATTTAAATCAATTGAATAATTTAGATGTAGCATTTAGACCAAGCACAGTTGGATAAGCAATTGTTGATTGAGAACACAAAGGAAATACAGTTTCTAAGTAAATGTTTTTTCTGCACTTCATATATGGATTTAGTTGAGACAATTATGCCCTGTATTATGGACTTAGTGAGCTGCTTTTGCTTGGAGTCTCATGTGTTGCATGACAAATTCCTGGGTATAAAAGGTGAACTCCATTGAGCATAAGAAATTGTCATTAAATTTATATCCTCTTGTTATTTCACACACTATATACCCCTTCCTTTATTTTATTTAAATACTAAGAGCCTTTTATTAATAACTGAAGAACAATATCCTACACCAACCCAACCTCAACCTTGAACTGATAAAGTTATTCCCACATTCCAATTCAAACAACCATGAACCACCTGCATAGCCATGGATTTATTTTGTGTTGAGAAATTGGAAACTCAAGGTCTTTGCAAAAAATGTGAGCATTTTTGATGGGCACAAGTGATCTGCAATGCATTTGAAAAGAATGCGGTCCTCAAAGAAAGATTTATGTTGACTAAGTTTTGGCTGATTGCCAAGGATAGGGAAGTTTCTGAAAATATATGGGATGTACCAATAAAAGATAACTCAGCTGTTGGATAAGAGGATGAAGTGAGGAGCAAAGGGTATTGAAAATAGATTTCCCATTGGTTTGCCAACATCAAGTTGGGGAAGCACTGGGTGGAAAAGAAGGAGGAGGTCAAAAAATTGATAGAGGATGGGGCCAAGCTGGCAGTTGAGGTGGCTCCTGCTCCAAAATTCAACAAAAATGAGTAGGATAAATTAGAGGTGGTTGGGCCAAGTAACCCAAATCTATTTCTTGAACAAGATACCAAATTTGAAGTAAGTGTTTTAGATTTAATAATTATCAAGTCTCTCTTGTTTTAAAATGCAGGTATTTTTGAGGAACAACCCATTGAAGCAGAAAAATAGACAGTTGTAAAACTTCTAGCTGAGTACAAACAACCTATTGAGGATGGTCCTTCAAAGGCTGTCAACCCTTAGCCCACTGTTACCACCACAATAGATGAAGAAATGGACCAAGTTTGGTCTAGAAGACCCAGTCAAGCTCAGAGAAATACATTTTTCAAGAAGTTATGCAACAAGGTTGAAAAGATTGTTGACACAGCTTTATATGATATATCCAAAGAATTTCTGGATATTGAAGAGGTGATTCTAGTTGGGAAAGAAGAGGTCTTTGAGAAAATTCAAAAAAAGATTTGGAGAGTGTTGGATAAAATGAGGGATTTAATTTGAAAAAAAATAGAAGAGACAATTTAGAAGATAGAAAGAAAAAGGGAAAAGAAGAAGATATTTAGTATATAGTTATCTTTGATATTGAATTTTGTAATGTTTTATTTTATTTTATTTTAAGATTATACCATTGTGAAAAAATAGGAAAATTTTTGTAAAAGAAACTTATTTTAGAGAAAAAATAAATGAGATAAGTTTGAGAAAAATATTTTGACAAGAGAAAAGAAAATTTAAAATTATTTATATATTTATTTAATTTTAATTTTAATTTAATTTGTTTAAGGAAAACAAAGAAAATAATGTTTAAAAGAATTTTAAAGGAAAAGGAGAATTTAAAAAGAAAGAAAGGATTTTTTCAAAGATAATTTTGAGTTGATAGTGAGTTTGTGTTTGATAGATTTGTGAAAAATTTATGGTTTGAGAGCTTTATTAAAAAATAGAATGAAAAAAGAGAAAGAATTTTTGAAGATCTAGAATTGAATTAATTTATGTTTAAAATCTTGTTTTTTAAAAAGAAGAATAAAAAAAGAAAAGTAAAGAATGTAAATTGATTTAAAATAATTTAAGAAAAGAAAGTCAAATTTTGATTGTTTTGTTTTACATTTTATTTTAGTTTTATTTTAATTTTAATTTTTTAATTTTTAATTTAATTAAATTTAAATTTAATTATAATTTAATTTGATTTTAAATTTAAATTTAATTATAATTTAATTTAATTTTAATTTTAAGAAAGAAAAAATGAAAAATGAGAAAAAAGAAAATTTAAAAGAGAAAAATTCAAGATTTAGAAAAAAAAAGAGTTTTAAGGTTTAGGTTTAGAAGTATATTTTAAATAAAAGGATTTTAGTAGTTCTGGAGCATTAGAGACATAAAATACTGGTTTCCAAGATGTTTTATTTGAGCCATCAAGGTAACACTCCCATTGCACAAGGAATTAAAATTTCCCCTTGAACCTTCTTGAATCAAGAGTCTGACTTACTTCCCACTCTATATGATCCTCTAATTTGACTGGTTCTGGAGAAGCTTGGTTCTTGCCCAGGTTTTGTCAGCCTGTATATCCCCAGGACTGAGTAAAAATTACTTATAAGTTATGTTAAACACATGAATTATACGTGGGAATAATAATTAAGAGTACACAAACAGTATACATAAGTAAAATTATGATAATATACAAAATATGCCATTATAACACCTTATATACACGCATATATCCATCTTTTATAAGTCTTATGTACTTAATATTAAGTTGGAATATGTTAGGGTAATCTTAAGAACCTTAAGTATAAGTCTAAATAATTTTTAAGTACACTTAAAGCTGTTATTTTCACTGTTTTATGCAAAAAACAAGAAATGCGCTTTATTTCAAATAAAATTTGACTATATGCGCCACAAATTTGAGAATATCAAAATTGTGCTTTGACAGATCAATTTGTCTCATTTAGGACTATTGATTTGGCTATTTAAATGCATAAAAATAACACTTTTCAAATTTGGTGGTATTTATGCCAGAAATGGCTTCTGTGTACTGGCCACATACTGCCTGCTTTTTTCCCATGTGAATAGCTTCATTTTTAGCAAAGTTAGCTTTTTCACACTATAATTACCCCACATTCTACGCCCACTGTGGGGAAACACACTAAAATAGGCGACAGACGCTTATTTAGTGTCCTAGCTTAATTAATAATGCATTGACCTTGTTTATATGCACTAATTTCATTAATAACCTCACTCTTGGAATCTTATTTCATCACCACGCTTAAATTCACCTAAAATTAGTCAAGGATTTACCCGTGCAAGCGCCTTCCAAGGACTGCATGTAGTTACCCCACATCTCACGCTCTTTTTTGAGTTTTTGGGTGGTTTCTCAGTCAATATTGGTTATTTTTGAATGGGAATTTCACATAGTATAATGTCAGGATTAGCCCCACTATTTCTACAGTGAATCCACCTTATTACTAAGCTATTATTAATCTTAAAAAAATCCCCTTTAGTCTTTTATATTATTGTTTAATACACATATACTCTCTTTTTATCTTATTCTTTAATTTTGATGGATTTTCCTTATTATTACAGGATTTTGACTGTTTTTACTCTTCTAATTATGTCATGGGTTACTGAAAATGTTGATGGTAATGTCTATTAGTTGTTTGGAGGCGTCATTAACTGTTTATTGGGTGGTACTTCAAGGGAATCATTGGGGAACTCAGTGTGTATAAAAGGAGGAGGTTTTTGGGTTGTGTTTCTACATTCTTTATCATTACAATTTACCCCATAAAACCAAATCAATTACAATACATATCAATTAGTAACTTTATAAGAATTTTTAATAGTATCTGAATTATTAAACTCTATTTTTCTACCAACTATAAGATTGTAAGCCCCATATAAAAATAGTGAGAATTATATTACTGAGACCTTTATTTTGGATTATATTTTACTATTTGTTGGATTTATACTACAGTATTCATATAGGACCATTAAAATCTTCTAGAAAACTGACCATTTAAGCTAGTTCACTTCTTTGTACTTGACCTCAGCCTGACAATTGGGGACCTTTCCTCAAGAATTCTGTTATAATCTAGTAAGTAAAATTTTCAAAGAAGGTACACGTAAATAAAATCCCTATAGAAATATTTGGATAATTACAACAGGTTGGGATCACTTATATAGTGATTTCAGAAAAAGAAGCCCTGTTATATAATAAAATTGTGATATTTAATCAACAATTTTACCACTAATTTAACATATAATTGTTATTAGTGGGTCTGTCAATAGACCAATTAAATTTGTGATCTCTGCAGATAAAATATTTACCACTAATTTAACATAACGTTGTTCTTAGTGGGAGTCTGTCAATAGACCAATTAAATTTGTTATCTTTGCAGACAATAACCAATTAAACTGATTAATTGTTTTCTTTTAAAAGGACTCTTAATCCCCTTTTATTGGTATGTAAAATTCATTTAATATTTATAAAGAATCTTACTGACAAACTTTCTTTTTTAAATATAAAAACACGGCTACATATTGTAAACCAATTAAATCAAGTGACCACATAAAATCATATTTGACTTTAAGCACTTCTAAATTCACTTTATACCTACAAGTCAGCAATAAAATTGTCTTCAGTGGTATTAATAAAAACTGATAAAAATCCTTTTTGAAGTTTTAAAAATCTCAAATTTCAATTCTTTGATTAAATTCCACGTAAAAATGTGTGAAAACAACAATATTGTGAGAAATATGGCAAAACCTTATAGCTTAAGACCTAGAGCTGAGAAACCTGGTACAGGACATTTAAATGGAGGGCCAGGAGTCCCCCATAAACACCATCACTCCACAAATGTCTCTGGAGGAAAGGGAAAAACTTTTAAAACAGGTATCAATAAAGAAAACAAAAAATACCTTAAAAGAACAAATTCACTCCCTCTCCACTCTACTGAATACCTTGAAAATAAGGGTAAACATTATAGTGGACCAGACAAACAATCTGGAGAAAATAGCAGCTCAGAGTTTCGTAGATGTCAATCAAGCTCTAGTAGAAATAAAGGCTTAACAGCCAACAGTGGCACCCAACAGCTCCATAGCAACATCTCCAGCCCAAGAGGAGGATCAAAAAATTACAGTAAGAAAATGGAAGTGGGATTGGTACACCCAAAGGTACAAGAACCCTCAACAGCAGGGCTCCAGCAGTCACCCTTACAGGGGAAAGCCAAGGAGAGGCAGGGGAAATGGAATAAGACCTTGGTAAGTCATCCATCTTCTCAGGATCAATTATATAATCCTAACAATGAATTACTTATAAGTAATGGATTTGATAGAGAGTTATTGGATATAATTGATAAGGATTTAAAATATTATTCATTTGAAAATAACATGTTAAACTTGTCTTTAAATGAGGACAATGTACATAGTTTTATTGACCACCAGGAAAATGCTATTAATATAAAAATGGAACCAAATGAATTAAATCTGGAACCTGATGATGAGTCTTCTGAATTGGACACAGAAAAAATTGAATATTTTCTAAAAGAAAATCCAATGGAATCAAAAATAATTAGTAAATTATTATTAAGAATTAAAAAATTGGAAGAATTCTCTAAAGAGTCAAACAATAATATATAAAGTGTATTATTAAACCTCACACAATCATTGAATACAACAGCCAACAGGTTGAAAATTATTGAGAATTCAAATAATGAATTAATCAATATAGGGACGTGTAAAGCTTTCTTTTTCAAATGTAAATGATACCTTAACTCATGTACCTGTAATAAAAGATAGGTTAAAAAGAGTAGAAAGTGAAGTAGCTAACATTTTGAATAATACTGAAAAAATAAAAGATAATACCTCTTATGTCAAAAGAGTACCAGTTTTTATGAAACACTCTGATGATAAACCAATGATTGAACATGAACATAGTTTCATGGGCTCTGAGAATATAAAATCAGTAAAAGATTAAATAAATGATCATCTTTCTAAAGTAAGTGAATTACTCAATATTCCTCAGGTTAGGGAAGCAAAAACTAGCCAAAAGAACTGGCCTAAGTTAGATCAGTACCCTTCTTTTGACGGGGATTCAAAATCTGATTGACAGTAATTCATACAAAGAATTGATAACTTAAAATTTTCATACAAATTACCTGATGAAGAAATTACTTCAAATTTAATATCTTTATTTACAGATGTGGCCTTATTATGGTTTGAATCTGTATTGAGTGAGGGAATTAATTACTCTTGGAATGAATGAAAGGCACTAATTGAAAGGCAATTTGGTGGCCCAAAATTTAGAATCACTCAACAAATATTGTATGAAAGAACAAGATATAATCCAAATACTGGAGATAAACCCATGGTCTTTTTAATGACTTTAATAAAAATTATGAAAGCTATGGATCCAAAAATGGATTATGAAGAGTGGAAAGAAAAAATAATATACAAGTTGACTATATCAGTTAGAGACATTATTGTAGCTAGAACTGAAACCATCAGAGATACCTCTGGGTTCATTAATGTATGCAATGAGATATTATTAAACCACAAGTATGAAACCAAGTATAGTAATTACAGACAAAGTGTTGATGTGGTAAAACCTACTACAAGTAAATTTCCAGTGGAGAAGAAAAAACCTTCAGCTCCCCTTGTCCCTAAGATACAAGAGAATAACACTTGTTACAAATGTAATGAGCCTTGGGTAAAGGGTCACACATGTAAGAAGAGAATAAATGTTATTGAAACCTCACAGAATTCTGAACCAAGTAATCATGAAGATGAGAACGTGGAATCCAGTGAGGATTGTAAAAGTAACATATCTTACAGTGATGATGAACGTGAGATATTTGTATTAGAAAAGGATATTATGTTCCTGAATGATGCTATACCTCATACAGACACATCTTTAACTTCCATTGAGGAAGCTGAAATAGTTAAAGATGTAACTCATGATACTTTGTTATTATATGTGAAAGAGAAATGAATGCCATTCTTGACACTGGGGCTGCAGGTAGTTTAGTTTCAATTAATACATTAATGAAACTTGATAGTAAGTACCAGGAAAAACTAGAGCCTGTTCAAACAAAGAACTGGAGAGGTTTTGATTCAGTATTAAATCCAATTGGAAAATACAAAATTGCTGTATTCTTTAAATATAATAATGGATATGTTAGAGCAATGTGTGAATTTGTAGTAATGGATAATAAAAATTGTTGTGCTTGGTTTATTATTGGCAATGATTTATTGACAAAATTTGGCATTAAACTAGATCCTGCAAACAGTTGCTTCACTATAGGCGTGAATGGTAAGAGAAAATTTAAAATATGTTCTGAAAACTCAGTGTATGCCATTTCTCCTAGAGAAGAACAACTGCAGGGTGGAAGAACCACCACTGAAATGGTTGAATTGGAAAATAAAATCCAAAAGGCCTCTTTCAGATCTCAACTCTCAAAAATTGAAGAAGAAAATATTTTGAGATTGATTAAATCATATCCTATGGCATTTTCTCATGGTTAAAATGAACTAGGATTGGTCAAAGACCATGAGATGAAAATCTCTTTAAGCTGTGATTTGGATAATCCTGAAAAAGAAACCTTACCCAGAATCTCCTGCAAAAAGGAAAGATATTGAAAACAATTTAAAATTATTTTTGGAAATGGGTATTGTTGAAAAAGAAGACACAACACCTAAGTATTGTGTCATTTCACCAGTATTGATCTCTTATGAAAAGGATAAGGCAAGATTATGTGGTGATTATAGAGCTCTGAATACATACACTGTAGATGATATTTACCCTCTACCAAGGATAGCTTCTATCCATGCTACCTTACAAGGAGCAAAATATATTTCCTGTCTGGATGGAAACAAGGGTTACCACCTAATTCCTGCGGAAAAGAATTCTCAAAATTACTTATTAATAACCACACATATGCGTATATTTAAATATGTGAGAATGCCATTTAGCCCAATAAATGCGCCTTCAGTCTTCCAAAAATTAATGGTTAGTGTTTTTCATCAGGAAATGGTTGAAGGATGGCTTTTGGTCTCTATTGATGACATCATAGTGTTTTCAAAAACATATGATGAACATTTAAATCACCTGGAAAGAGTCTTTCAAAAGATGGATGAAATAAAAATGACAATTGCATTAAAGAAATGTAAGTTTTGATTTCAATCCTTGAAAGTACTTGGACATGTTGTATCTGGATTAAAAATTTGTGTTGACCAGAATAAGGTGGCAGCAACTGAAAACATTGGTATACCTAAAAATGTAAAAGAGGTTCAAAGTTTTTTGGGTATGTGTGGATATTATAGACAGTATATTAAAAATTACCAATCCATTGCAGCTCCTTTAACAACATTAATCAAGAAAAATGAGGCTTTCATTTGGAATAATGAAAGACAACATGCCTTTAATAAATTAAAGGAATGTTTAATGTAAGCTCCAATATTGGGACTGCCAGATTTTAACCTACCTTTTATCTTTTACACTGATGCAAGCTTCATAGGGTTAGGTGCTGCCTTACAGCAAAAACAGATAATAAATGGAAAATTAGCTGAAGTAGTTATCTGTTATATATCCAGAACCTTAAGAAAGACAGAATTAAGGTATGGTGCCACCCAACTGGAATGTTTAGCCGTTTTGTGGGCCTTGGAGAAATTTCATTACTATCTGGAAGACCAGAAGTTTGAATTAAGAACATATTGCAGTGCAGTAAAATCATTACTAAACATGAAAACCCCTGATTGGCACATGTTTAGATGGCAACTAGATGTACAAGAGTACAGAGGAAGAATGAAAATCACTCACAGAGCAAGAACATTGCATTCTAATGTGGTTTTATTATCCAGAAGTCCTTTGCCAAATGATTCTGACAACCCAGTTTATGTACCTGAAAATGAGGTTATACATATATTTGGGATTTATATAGTGGACTTAGAGGAAGAATTTATGCAAACTATATTGGAAAATTATTCATCTGATAAAGATTTGACTAAACTATCTACCATTCTAAATGATCCAACTAATGCCTCCATGAGTGCATTAATCAAAGCCTTGCCTCCAAAGTATAGGAATGCGTTAGAAAAAGGTAAACTGTCAATTGAAGATGGATACATATATTAAAGAAAAAAGTTAAGTAATGTAATAGTGATACCAACTTCTATGAAAGAGTTAATGTTAAGTACTTGTCATGATGACATCTTAGCTGGTCATTTTGACTTTAACAAAACATTAACCAGAGTTGAAAACACAGCCTGGTGGAAAAACATGAAAGAAGATGTACAAAAACACATTGAAACATGTGACTCTTGTCAGAAATCTAAAAGATTAACTGGGAAGAGAGCTGGGTTGTTGCAACAAATAGAGCAGCCAAAAGCTCCATGGGAAATTATAAACATGGATTTTGTAACTGGCTTGCCATTAGCAGGAAAAGAAAGTTTCAATTATTGCTGGGTAATAGTAGATAGATTAACAAAAATCTGTAAATTTATCCCTACCCATAAAGAGGTATCTGCAAAAAGACTTGGCATTACTATGGTGGACTCAGATGATGAATACTGCTGGGTTCCTTAAAGCCATAATCTCTGACAGAGACCCTAAATTCACTTCAGAGTTCTGGACATCTTTGATGGAAGTATCAGGTTCCCAATTGAAATTGTCTACAGCACACCATCCACAAATTGATGGGCTGGCTGAGAGAATGATACAAAGTCTAGAAGACATGATCAGAAGATATTGTACCTTTGGATTAGAATACAAAGACAGTGAGAAATTCTCACATGACTGGGTAACATTAATTCCTGGCCTTGAATTTGCTTATAACAGCACAACTCATTCTGTAACAGAGAAGAAACCATTTGAACTCTGGCTGGGATACGTACCAAATACCCCAGTAAATCATTTAAATAAATTACCAAGGTTAGATATACACCCTGGTACTAAATCCTTAATTCATATGCAACAAATGTGTAGAAATCATGCAGAAGAATTTATCCAAAAAGCATTTGAATATGAAAAGAAAAGGTGGGATAAAGCTTATAAAGAATTTGAATTCAAAAAGGGAGATGAAGTCCTTATATCAATGCTACATTTTAACTTACATGGTAATGTTAAATCAAAGGATCCCTTTGTAGGACCTTTTGTAGTAAGTAATATGGTTGGTAATAATGCAGTGAAAGTCATATTATATGCTCCATATGATAGAAAACATCCAGTTTTCCCTATCTCATTATTGAATCTTTACCATGCAAATGATCCTGACTTATTTCCAAAAAGAAGGGGAAGGCCTAAAAAGCAACCTGAAGAAATTGTGGAAAAAGAAGAGATTGAAAAAATACTCAAGAAAAGAATCCTTACTGAATAAAAAGGAACTGAGTATTTATTAAGATTTAAAGGGAAATCAAATGAATTTGATAAATGGATACCTGAAAAAGAAATTTCTAATTTATCCACCCTTCTTAAAAAATTTAAACAGAAATAAATTTCTGTTCAACCAGCTGAGAGGTTGAAAAACCAGTACTCATAATATTTTATTATGTTTCTTTCTTTAAAGTATAATCTTTAATGCTACAAAATTAATCTGAATACCTGAAAATTAAACAAATAAATAAATAAAAATGTATAACTTATCATTCTTTTTATTGTTTTTTTTGGGTGGGCGAGTGTCATCCTGTATATCCCCAGGACTGAGTAAAAAGTACTTATCATTTATGTTAAACAAATGAAATATACATGGGAATAATAATTAAGAGTACACAAACAGTATACATAAGTAAAATTATGATAATATACAAAAAATGCCATTATAACACCTTATATACATGCATATATCCACCTTTTATAAGTCTTATGTACTTAATATTTTGTTGGAATGTGTTAGGGTAACTTTAAGAACCTTAAGTATAAGGCTACATAATTTTTAAATACACTTAAAGCTGTTATTTTCACTGTTTTATGCAAAAAACAAGAAATGCGCTTTATTTCACTTAAAAGTTGACTATATGCGCCATAAATTTGAGAATATCAAAAATCCGCTTTGACAGATCAATTGGGCTCATTTAGAACTATTGATTTGGCTATTTAAATGTATAAAAATAACACTTTTCAAATTTGGTGTTTTTTATGCCAGAAATGGCTTCTGTGTACTGGCCACATACTGCCTGCTTTTTTCCTGTGTGAATAGCTTCATTTTTAGAAAAGTAAACTTTTTCACACTATAATTACCCCACATTCTATGCCCACTGTGGGGAAACACACTAAAATAGGCGACAGACGCTTATTTAGTGTCCAAGCTTAATTAATAATGCATTGACCTTGTTTATATGCACTAATTTCATTAATAACCTCACTCTTGGCATCTTATTTCATCACCACACTTAAATTTTCCTAAAATTAGTCAAGGATTTACCCATGAAAGCGCCTGCCAAGGACTGCATGTAGTTACCCCACATCTCACGCTCTTTTTTGAGTTTTTGGGTGGTTTCTCAGTCAATATTGGTTATTTTTGAATGGGAATTTCATGTAGTATAATGTCAGGATTAGCCCCACTATTTCTACAGTGAATACCCCTTATTATTAAGCTATTATTAGCCTTAAAAAATACCCTTTAGTCCTTTATATTATTGTTTAATACGCATATACTCTCTTTTTATCTTATTCTTTAATTTTGATGGATTTTCCTTATTATTACAGGATTTTGATGGATTTTCCTTATTATTACAGGATTTTGATGGTTGTTACTCTTCTAATTATGTCACGGGTTACTGGGAATGTTGATGGGAATGTCTATTAGTTTTTTGGAGGCTTCATTAACTGTGTATTGGGTAGTACATCAAGGGAATCATTGGGGAACTCAGTGTGTATAAAAGGAGGAGGTTTTTGGGTTGTGTTTCTACATTCTTTATCATTGCAATTTACCCCATAAAACCAAATAAATTACAATAAATATCAATTAGTACTTTTATAAGACTTTGGAATAGTATCTGAATTATTAAACTCTATTTTTGTACCAACTAAAAAGATTGTAAGCCACATATAAAAATAGTGAGAATTATATTACTGAGACCTTTATTTTGGATTATATTTTACTATTTGTTGGATTTATACTACAGTATTCATATAGGACCATTTAAATCTTCTAAACAACTGACCATTCAAGCTAGTTCACATCTTTTTACTTGACCTCAGCCTGATAGGTTTATTCCTTGATCTAATTCCAGGAGATATACATGAAATACAGAATGAATTGATTTCCATTTTGAGGGTAACTTGAGTCAAAATACATTTTTTGAGACTTCAGATTTAATTTTGAATGGTCCCAAGTGCTTCTCAGATAATTTCTTTAATGGTTGAGTTTTTTGAATATTTTTTGAGTGGAGCCATACTTTGTTGCCTGTTTAAAAATTTTGAACAGGTTTTGGAGTTTGATGTCCTGTTCCTTGTATCTTTGATTCAATGCTTTGAGGTTGATTTAAAGTTTGACTTGATGTCTTGATATGGTTTGAAGATAATTTTCAGCAGGATTATTTATTCCTAATTGAATTGGATTGAATTGAGAATTTTGTCCATAGATTTTTTCAAAGGGAGATTTCTTTGTCAAAAAATGTGTTGAGTTGTTGTTGGAAAATTTGGCCAATGGTAACCTTGTGGTTCAATCTTCTTGTTTGTAATTGAAAAAAATTCAAAGATATTGTTCAAGGATTTGATTTAATCTTTCATTTTTCCTGCCTTTTTCAGAATGATAGGAAGTAGAAATATTCCTTGTAATATTTAATTGTTGAAAAAACTTGAGCCCAGAAAGTAGAAAAAAACAGAGAAATTATATCAGAAATTAGATCAGAAGGTAATCCATGTTTATAAAATTCATATTTTAGAAATAGTATAGACAAGTCTTCTGCTGCATCAGAAGTACTTGTCTTAATAAAAATAGAAATTTAAGAGAAACTATCAACTATGACTAATTTAGCATTGAAATTATATGATGGGGGTAATTGAGAATTGAAATCCATTGAAATTTGTTCCCAAGGTTTAGATGGAATTGGAAGTGGTTGAAGCAACACATTTTTCCTTTCTAAAGGTACCTTGTTTCTATTACATCTGTAACAGGCTTAATATAGGTCTTTATCTCTCTGCTCATACCTGGAAAGTAGAAATCCCTCACTAATAACTGGTAGGTTTTATCAACCCCAAAATGACCATCTAATGTTGAATCATGTTGTCTGTATAAAATCCATAACTTTATCTCCTTATTGTTGTGTATGACTACTCTACCTTCAAATAATAAGAGACCTGATTCTATACTGAATCTCTTGGTCACTTTCTTCAAGAGTACTTAGTCCTTAAACCTAAATAATAATTGTCCTTTGACTGAGCTTCCAGGATATTGGATAATAGACTATGAATTGATTGAGTTGTCATTGCATTAAGATGATGAGTTGTTAAAGATTGTTTTTGTTTTTACATTTTCTGGATTTTTGTCTGAAAATGCCTTCTACTGCTGCAGGTAAACATCTTCCCAAAGTGACAAAATATCAGGAAATACACAACATTTACCTAGGAAGTAGGTTATAGTAAAGCTATATTCAGCTAAGTTGTCAGCCTGCCTAGCCTGACATCTAATTAGTACTTTGGAAGACATGACACCAGAAATAAACATGGGCACCTGATAGCAGGTTCCAATCCCTATCTTTGACTTAACCCAATTTCAGCTCAGCTTTAATTCTTCTGGAAAGACTGCACACTGAAAAATGAGAACACTAGCTCATGCAATATCAAATAAAAATTTACTCTTAAATCAAAACTGAATATAGGGATAGGCACCTGCTATCAGGTGACACTTGATTTTTTGTGGTGTGAAGTATTTTAAAGCATTGTGATAATTTAGGATATGGAAAGGAGTACTAAGACTGGGAATGAAAGAAAGCCATTTATTAAGACAATGAACAATAGCTAATAATTCTTTATCATGATTTTTGTAGTTTAATTCTGCTGTAATGAGTTTGTGTGACTCAAAAGAAACATGGTGAAACAACTTTTTTTAAGGATTGAGTTGAGATATGAACCCTGATATAGCATAATTTCTAGCATCTTTCTTGAATATTTCTGAAGCAGTAGGATAAAAATTCCAAAGAATTGGAGCTGTTGTTATCACACTTTTCAATGCTTCAAATTCCTTTTGTGCTGTATTGGTAAAAATAAAAGTAATATCTATTCTAAGAAGAGAAGTAAAGTTTGTTATAATTTTAGAGTAATTTTTAATAAATCTTCTATAGAAATTTTCTAATCCTAGAAATGCTTGCAAGGATTTTAGACTTTTTGGCTTCAGCCATTCAAAACTTTTTTAACCTTTTTAATATCCACAAATAAATCATCAGTTGAAAATTTAAAGCCTAAGAAGTCAATAGATTTTAGGTGTAATTCACATTTAGTGTTCTTAGCATAGAGAACATGTTCACAAAGGCAATTTAGAGCCTGGTGGATATGCTGAATATATTGGACAAAGTTTTTCAAGAAAATTAAAATTTCATCTAAAAAGACAACAAAAAACTGTTTGACACAATTATGAAACATGTCATTGACAAAATTTTTAAAATTCAATTTTCCATTACCCATTCCAAAGGGTATAACCAAATATTCAAAACTACCAAATCTGGTGTGCATTTCAGTTAGAGGTTCACAACATTCTGCAATACATATGAGATTATCAGCACCTCAAATTTGAATTTTAGAAAAGAATGTGGCACCATTGAATAAAGTAAGTAGTAATGACAAAGGAAGAACTGGATAATTATTCTTCTTAGTCACTGTTCTAAGTCTGCTTTAACCAGCACACAACCTAAAACTTCCATCCTTTGTCATAACAAAAAGAACAGGAGGTCCTGATGGAGATTTACTGTCTCAAATGAAACCTTTTTCTAAATTATCTGAAGTGTAGTTTTGAGGAACTTGAGACTAATCCTTTGACAAATAACAGACAAGACCTAATAACTCTAGTTGATGATTGTAGGGTTAATAGGGCGGTAATTTTTTGGCCATGCACATTGAAAAAACATCAAGGAAATCATTTTAGAACTCCTGTAGAGTCAATTTAATGGCCTCAATAATTTTTTTGTCCTCTTCATCTTTGAATAATTCTGTCAAGGGTAGACCTGAATTTAGAGAGCAAAAACTGGTTACTTTGAGGCTATTGAAATTCTCTTTGATTAAATTAATCAAGCTACAAAAAAAAGTCAAGTTCTCATTTAAAGGAAAATAAGATGATTGAAAAATATCTGGCAGAGAAGGTTCCTACAGCAGAACTTGGTCAGGCAGGTTTTTTAACTCCCTATCGACCTGCATTGTTGAATCAGAAATATACTTAGAACAAGGGGTGATCAATCCCTGTGAACAATCAATCACTGGATTCCAATGCTTTAAAAACTCATGGCCAAAAACATTATTTTCCATCCTTGGAGAATCCAAGAGTGTAAATTCCCATTTGAAAGAGGGAAAATTTTTAAATTTGAGACCTCATAAAACTTTCTTACTAACCCAAAACTTGGGTTCCTCTGAATTGACCAGATAAATTAGAATTTTTTTGATATCTACTAATTTCAGCTTAAGTCTCTTGGAAAAAGAAAAACTGATAAATTATACTGAAGCTCCACAGTTAGCAAGACAACTGAAGGGAATATCCTTCTTAAAAAGAGTTAATCTCAAACAGATTGTGGCAACTCCAGTCCTCAAGATATGGAGGTTCTGTGCACTGGGAGAGATAAAATAGTTTTATTTGCACACAAGTAGACTATTTGCTAGTTTTTTTGACTTGGAACTCATAACTTGTCTATCTTTCAATTTAGCAAAATATTCTAACTTGTTCTTACCAGCAAAATACGTACACAAACTATTATCTGTTCTTCTCTTCCTTTAAGCTACTTTTAAATCCCCTTTTGTGTCTAATATCTTACTAATATCTCCCAGGGTCTAGCTTTGGGTCAATTTTTATCATTTTCTTTTATACTGGGTTTGGATTGAGTTTATGAGGAGTGGCTTGGAAAAGAGTGATTCAAATAGGGCCCTGATTTAAAGTTAGACCCCTTAATGGATTTATAGGGATGAAATAAATGTTGGAGTTCTCCTTGATAAGCACCATCAAGCTAAAGGGTCCTATCCATCAAATCTTCCAAAGAAGTCATTTTTTGACTGTGAAGATTAAATTGGTCCAGAATCCATGATGGAATTCCTTTTTTAAAATGATACTTTAGATCTGAATCATTCCAACACACTCAAGGCTGTAAAGCCCTGAAGTTTGAGATGTATTCAGAAGCTTTGCCATTATTTTTCATGTGAAGGAAGTAATGTTTGATTTCTGTGTTATTGGTTTTATTTGGGTCAACAAACAATGTAAACAGTTGGTACTTTAACTTATTCAAATTACTGATAAATAAATGGGCTTCCATTGAAGAAAGCATGAAAAGATAAGGTTCTAACCATCTTGATGTTTTTCAAGCTAAAAATGAGGAAGAATAAATAACCTTAGAGTGATCAGTGCTAAAGATTTGAGGGTCATTATGGAACAGTAACTTTAAGGTTTGAAAGAAGGTTTAAAATCTGTCTGTATGTTCTCCATTGAATTTATAAAGGAATTTATTGAAAGGAGTTTTGAATTTAGATCCCTCAGAAGGGGTAGGATTTAGAGTTTTTTAAAAAAACATATCATGAACTCTTCCAATGAAGCAGATGGCCCAGGATCTAAATTTTGCACTTTAGGGCTGGTAGACAGGGCCAATGATTCCTCATGAATAGTGTCCTTGCCTTCACATTCTTCACTAGAATCTTCAAAATCCTGAGGAATATCCTCCTCAAATTTGATTGAATGTTCCCTTTCCCTCATATCAAGAGGTTCAAGGGAGTGAGTGCAGGAAACAGGTTGTATAAGTGGCCTGCCTCTAGCACAAGTTCTAGTATTTTTTCCCACAGGATGAGTGTTTTGAATTGGTTACATTTATATTAAGCACCTAAAAAATATGTAGTAGTATGAAGGATAAGAACTATGGAGAGCTAAGTTATACTGTCACCAGACAGACTATGAACAAGGTTGAGGGTGTTCCTCATTAAGTGTTAAGACCTGAGATGGCCAATGACTACTAGCACTAAGACTATCTTAAGATGGAACTGACTATGTTGGGGAAATCAACAGTGAGGGTTACAGCTTATGGAGACTAAGAAGTAACTAGATTACTATATAATTTGTCTGATGAGGAGTGCTCCACAGTTCTTTCCCCACAAAATCCCCTTTTGTTTATCTTAAAATCCATAGTGCCCATAGTTCTCCTCCTCCTCACCTCTCAACCAAATCCAAACAGGAAGTGAGATTAGGAAGGAGAGTCGAAACGGCTTCAAGGCACAGAGGAATACTTTAAAGAAGTGGTTTGAAGATATGTTGAAGGAACTTATCTTACTTTGAGATATATCCAAGGGGAATATTAATATAGATTTAAAGGTAAAACTAAATTCTAATGAGTCTGTCATGTTCCATGTGACACTCAAAGTAAAAGTCTATCTTTTAATCCATAAATCAGTACAAAAATTCATATGCAAAGTGAAGAAGCAACATTTACATAGCAACTGCATTTTTACTTTGTGTGTCTTGATTTGGCCATGCTAGAAACTGTGCTATCTAAACCTTAAATCTAAATTAGTCAATTATATGCTTATTCTGTTCAATCTTAAGTAAATTCGCAATGTATTAGTGCTATGGTAAATGGTATACTTTCAATTTTGGGTAATTGTGTATCTGAGGGTAATTAAAGGTCTGTGAGTAGGAACAGGAGTACAGATAAAGGATCTGTGGGTTATATTGGAGGTTCAGTGATTAAGTAAGGGAGGTTTATTAAAGAGGTCAATGCAAGGTGGAATTATCTATATAATTGGGGGGATTAGGTTCAACATTCCTTAGAGTTAAATTATAATACGGTTGTGATAGTAGTTGAACTTGTATAAGATACTATTTTTTCCTTCCTTTCTTAATAATATATTTCATTCAATATTGAATTCTTAAATATTTATTTTATTTTTAAGTTCCAACCCTTCATATGATTAACCTGAATATTTAGTGCCACTTAAAGTTACATTATTATTAACCTCAAATTTATCTCAAAGTAGTATCAATTATCTTTTACATATCTTGGATTCAATCCCTCAAAGTATTCTTCTTTGCTTTGAAGGAGTCATCAATCATCTTTTCCAATCTCACTTACTCAGGAACACCCTTGAACTTGTGCGTATGCCATCCGGTGACAGAATATCACAAAGGGTTGGGAACTTAATAATCAAGAGAAATGATTTAAGGATTGAGAATTGATTTTAAAATTGATTATTAAGAAAAGGAAGGAAACAATAATATCAAAATATATATACTACTATAAATCTAACTACTATCAAAATGAAATTATAATTTAACTCTAAGAAATTTCAAATAAAAACCAAAACCATTTATATAGACAGCTCAAACTTGAATTGTCCCTTTTAATAAGAATAATTTCCATATCAAAGACCCCTTTGTGTTTTTACCTGTTCCTACTCACAGACCTGTTCACAACCCTCAGACACACAATTACCAACATTGAGAATATCACATCAATCTTAGCACTAATAGTACTTTTATTTAATAAAATTGAAAAGCATAAGCATTTAATTGAAATCAATTAACTAATTTAGGTTTAGAATTTAGACTAAGTCCAGCTGGATCAGAAATTCTGGATTGAGAATACAAAGGAAATGCAGTTGCTAAGAAAATTTTGCTTCTGTGCTTCACGTATAAATTTAGTTGAGACAATTATTCCCTGGATTATGGACTTAGTGAGCTGCTTTTTCTTTGAGTGTCATGCATTGTGTGACATTTACAAAGTATAGTTTTTTGGTTCACACTCAGTGTCAAAGATATACACATATCTAATATTTACTAGAATTTTTTGTGATTCATTTTCATGCTTTATTTATTGTAAGCTAGTTTCTGTTTCTGAAACATTTTTCTGTATGGTTGGTGTCATTTCATAGTCAGATGATCATCTTCAGGAAGTTTAGAAGAACTAGGTGAATAATTAGATGAATCCCTCCCTTTTTCAAGAGGCTGATTAGGCTCTATTTCTGAGACCAATTCAACAAATATTAGATATATATATTGTGGAAAGCCATTAATTTCAGCATACAGAATAGAAATCTCATCAAATATCACATTATGGGAATACTTGATGTGCTTTGTATGTCAAGTCAAAAGATGGTAGGATGATAATTTATCATCATAGCCAACCAGAATAATTAACTAGTAATTTTATTCAAATCTCCCTCCCCTGAACTTCTTGGGGATCAGTGAGTAAGCAGAACAATCAAAAGTACATAAATGATATAATTTAGGTGCTGGTTCACCAATAACTCATAAAGTGTTTTAATTTCTTTAGAGGCATTTGGTAAACTATTCTGTAAATAGAGGTCTGTATTAACTGATTCCCCCAAAAATTATTTTGGTAAATTTCATAGAAAACAAAGACTTTTGGCTCACTCTGTAGTATTTCTGTTTCCTCTTTCAGATATATGGTTGTATTGAGGAATGTATGGGGAAGTGATATTCATTGAAATACCTTCAGTAGTAAGAAATTTATCAAAACCATTATTGACATATTATCCACCTCCATCATTTACTAAGTTTGAAATTTTAAAAGGAGAAAAATTCCCACAAATTTTTTAAATATTTTTAAATATTTATAATTTTTATATTTTTTTTCTGAATATAAATAAATCGGTAAGAGGAAAATGCATTGTTAAGTTGAAAATAATATTTGCCACCTTACAAAGATGCAGGAAAACTTTTCACACTTATATAAGAACTTATAAACTCAAGAGGAAAAGTTTCCTGAGGTAGATTACCTGGGAACAGAGAATGGTGCAGCTACTAATGAACTCAACTGACACAGGGTAAAGAAGAATGAAATTTGTTGTATTTTAGGTGACCTTTACTTTTCATGTTTTTGGAGCTAAAATGAAGTAAGGTGGCCTATCCAAATTTACCAAGCTTCATAAGACTCTAATGTTGAATTTTCCTTCTCTCAAACTGGTCTCTTAAGAGTTAGCTTGGGTTAATTTATATCAATAATTCCATTCAAAATAATGTTATTATTTTTCTTGATGATGAATTTTTTTCAGGAATGATCAATTGAAACCCCACATTGAGTATTATAATTTGACTAAAGATTTTAATGTGTAGTTCAGGAACATGGAGACAATCTTCAAAGTGAATTAGAGAATTGTTTTTAATTAAGAAAGCCATACCTAATCCAGAAGAGTAAATAGTTTTTCCATCATCAATAAGAAAAGGAGAATGAAAAGTATTATAAGCAACAAATAAGTCTTTGTTTTAAGAAATATAACAATAAGCTCCACTTTCCATCAAGAAATAAGTTGGATTTTTATTCATGGGAATTTATATTAAAAAATGATCAGAAGCTCTGAATGAGAAAGCCAAGTCATATGATACAGAGGCCTTATCTTCCTTGTTTTCAGAATTATATAATTTCTTTGGGTGAAGTTGTGGGTGTATTTGGAATCACTAATCCTGTGGATACCTTACTTTTGGATTATGAGTCTCATTAGTGAAGGTCTCAATTAATCACTAACTATAATTTTTTTAATTAAATTTTCTGAGGTTTAAAGGAGATTACTTTTTGAAATCTAGTAAGGTCTGAGTCACATACATAATCATAATACATTCTTTTTGAGTAAAAAAATTATGAATTAGTGCATCTTTAATGCTTTGGTATTTGTTGGGTAGGTGGTTAAGGATGAAAGTGGAAAGAATTTATTCTTCCAGTATACTACCAACTTCCAGAAGTTCATCCTCATAATTTCTGATTTCTTCAAGATAATCATTAATTGATCCATTGAAGCTCAGATTAAGGAATAGGTTAAATACCCTCTATCAGTTGGAAATGCTTTTAGATAGATAGTGATCTTGTACATTTGTCCACAGAAGGTGTCAGTATAGTCTAGTATATTAGTATAATATAATAGTGTTTATTTATGGTCCAACTACTTATTGATAAATGATTTAGTGATTAAACCTCAGGGGAAGACTAATAAAATAGTTATACTCAAATAAAACTCACAATACTTGGATTTAAATGTGTGCTAGGGGTGGAAAATAAATGTATAAAATATAGTTATAGCTTATATAAAGATAATATCAATTTATAATGGCTTTATAATATATTTCTGAATGCTAATAATTGTTTAGTAGTGTTTGTTTGAATTGTAGTAATTGAATGATGATCAATAACCATCAAAATACCTCCTTACTTATACCCAAATCCACTGGAGTGCACAGACCTTCAATCCAGATGATGTCACTGCTATCCCCGGCAATTACAGCACTGTGAGTGCCCATCACCTCCCCATGGCGTCCACTTCAAGCAGTTTCAACACCCAGACCTCCAGTAAGGACCCTCCATCACTATTAATGATACCACAGATCTATACCACAAATAGAAAATCCAGATAAAAGCGGATACCATAAAGAAACAGGTAAAATAAACAATCAAAAAGAGATTTATTGAAACCAAAAGCATATAAAGGAAACAAATAAAATGTCCAAGCCCCCAATAACATCCCCCAGCATCCACATTAACCCAGAAATATCCTTCCAACCCATAAATCCGTGAATAGCCATCCAAGGAAGTAATTTAAGTTGTCCAAACTGGGTGTATGCGCCTGATATAGGTGTCTAAGCTTCTGTAGGCGTTGTGAGTCCACTGATTTTGTCCATATGACCTAAAATAAGCAGAAAAACAAAGGTTATAGGCTATTAAGGGGCTAAAACCCACTTATATACCTAAATATACATAATATACTGTATATTTCACTGAATATGAGATTTATGTATACATATAAGCTTATGTATGTCAATAATTACTTCATATCACTTAAGATAAGTATATTATGACTCCATTAACACCTTAATAAGTATTATTAGGTTATGGATAAGCTATTTAAACTACTATAAGTTATATAATAGAATAATAATTGTATATATATATAATATAATAACATATATTATTATTTTAACCTTATTTTTAAGATATAAGCATAATTTACTTAAGGTTATCTTATTTTAAGCATAAGAAATACTCAGTCCTAGGGATATCTAGGCTGACACTCCCTCACCCCAAAAAAAACAATAAAAAAATGTTAAGACATTTTAATTAAAAGTAAGGAGTGAAATATAAAATAAAAACAAATAATTCTTATAATACATATACTGAATAAACAGTATTATTTAGATTTAAATTTTTTCAAGAGATTTTTAAGATCAGAGATTTCATTTTCTGGAATCCACTGGTCATATTCACTTGATTTATTTTTAAATATTAATAGATACTCAACTCCCTTTTCTTTAGTAAGGTGTCTCTTTTTAAGTATCTTTTCAATTTCTGCCTTTTCAACTATTTCTTCAGGTTGCTGTTTATGCCTTCCTGATCTTCTTGGAAATAGAGCAGTATCATTAGAATGGTATGGTTTTATAAGAGAAATAGGAAATACTGGATGTTTTCTATCATATGGTGCATATAGAATAACCTCAACGGCATTATTACCAACCATCTTTTTAACTATAAATGGTCCAATAAATGGATCCTTCAATTAACATTACCATTTAAATTGAAATGTAGTGTTGAAATAAGGACTTCATCACCCTCTTTGAACATTTGTTCTTTATGGGCTTTATCCCATCCTTTCTTTTCATACTCAAACGCCTTATTTATACATTCTTGAGCATGTTTTCTGCATAATTCCTGCATTTGAAGAAAAGATTTAGTTCCTGGATGGATATCCAATCTAGGTAACTTATTAAGAGTTTTAGTAGGGTTATTAGGTACATAACCCAACCATAACTCAAATGGCTTCTTGCCAGTGACAGAATGCACTGTACTTTTGTATGCAAATTCTAAACCTGGGATAAGGGTTACACAATCATGCGTGAATTTGTCATTGTCTTTAAAATTAAGACCAAAAGCACAATATCTTCTTATCATATCTTCTAAAGTTTGTATCATTCTTTCTGCTAGCCCATCAGTTTGTGGATGGTGTGCTGTAGAAAGTTTTAATTGACACCCTGAAACATCCATAAGTGATGTCCAGAACTCAGAAGTAAATTTAGGATCTCCGTCAGAAACTATTGCTTTGGGGAAACCTGCTATATTTAAAATTTGTGTCCACCATAAAAAAGCTAAGTCCTTTGCAGAAACCTCTTTGTGGGTAGGAATAAATTTACACATCTTTGTAAATCTATCTACAATTACCCAGCAGGAGTTATAACTCTTATGCCCTGCTATTGGAAAACCTGTTACAAAGTCCATGTTAATGATTTCCCATGGAGCTTTTGGTTGCTCAATTTGTTGTAATAAACCAGCTCTTTTTCCTGTTAATCTTTTAGATTTTTGACAAGAATCACATGTCTCAACATATTTCTGAACATCCTCAGACATGTTAATCCACCAAGCTGTGTTTTTTACTCTGGTTAATGTTTTATCGTAGTCAAAATGACCTGCTAATATATCATCATGACATATACTTAACATTAACTCCTTCATTGAAGGGGGAATCACAATTACATTACTTAATTTTTTCCTGTAATATACAAAACCATCCTCAATGGAAAATTTTCCTTTTTCTAATGCCTCTTTATACTTATTTGGTAATGTTTTTATTAAAACATTCATTGAAGCATTAGATGGATCATTTAATATTGTAGTTAGTTTACTCAAGTCAAGATCTGAATTATAATTATCAATAATTGATTGCATAAATTCATCCTCAAGATCTACAATATAAATGCCATAAATGTTAATAATCTCTGACTCAGGAACATAAGCAGGTTTATCATCATTATTAGGCAGAGGTACTCTAGATAACAGATCTACATTAGAGTGCAAGGTTCCTGCTCTATATGTAATATTCATCCGTCCTCTGTATTCTTTTACAACTAATTGCCATCTAAACATGTGTCTATTAGGAGTTTTCATGTTTAAGAGTGACTTAACTGCACTACAGTCAGTTATTAACTCAAATTTTTGGTCTTCAAGGTATTAATGTAGCTTCTCAAGAGCCCATACTACTGCCAAACATTCAATTTCAGTAGCACCATATTTCAATTCACTACTTCTCAGAGTACGTGAAATATAGCATATTACTACTTCTGAAATTTTTCCTTCAATAAGTTGTTTTTGATGCAAAGCAGCACCCAGACGAATAAAACTTGCATCTGTATATAATACAAAAGGTAATTGGAAATCTGGTAATCCCAAGATAGGAGCTGTCATTAAACATTCTGTCAGCCTGTATATCTCCAGGACTGAGTAAAAAGTAATTATAAGTTATGTTAAAAACATGAACTATACATGGGAATAATAAATAAGAGTACACAAATAGTATACATAAGTAAAATTATGATAATACACAAAAAATGCCATTATAACACCTTATATACACGCATATATCCACCTTTTATAGGTCTTATGTACTTAATATTAAGTTGGAATATGTTAGGGTAATCTTAAGAACCTTAAGTATAAGGCTACATAATTTTTAAGTACACTTAAAGCTGTTATATTCATTGTTTTATGCAAAAAACAAGAAATGCGCTTTATTTCACTTAAAAGTTGACTATATGCGCTATAAAATTGAGAATATCAAAATTGCGCTTTGACAGATCAATTGGGCTCATTTAGAACTATTGATTTGGCTATTTAAATGCATAAAAATAACACTTTTCAAATTTGGTGTTTTTTATGCCAGAAATGGCTTCTGTGTACTGGCCACATACTGCCTGCTTTTTTCCCGTGTGAATAGCTTCATTTTTAGCAAAGTTAGATTTTTCACACTATAATTACCCCACATTCTACGCCCACTGTGGGGAAACACACTAAAATAGGCGACAGGCGCTTATTTAGTGTCCTAGCTTAATTAATAATGCATTGACCTTGTTTATATGCACTAATTTCATTAATAACCTCACTCTTGGCACTTTATTTCATCACCACGCTTAAATTCGCCTAATTTTAGTCAAGGATTTACCCGTGCAAGAGCCTGCCAAGAACTGCATGTAGTTACCCCACATCTCACGCTCTTTTTTAAGTTTTTGGGTGGTTTCTCAGTCAATTTTGGTTATTTTTGAATGGGAATTTCACGTAGTATAATGTCAGGATTAGCCCCATTATTTCTACAGTCAATCCCCCTTATTATTAAGCTATTATTAACCTTAAAAAGTCTCTTTTAGTCTTTAATATTATTTTTTTATACGCATATACTCTCTTTTTGTCTTTTTCTTTAATTTTGATGGATTTCCCTTATTATTTCAGGGTTTTGGCGGTTGTTACTCTTCTAATTATGTCATGGGTTACTGGGAATGTTGATGGGAGTGTCTATTAGTTGTTTAGAGGCGTTATTAACTGTGTATTGGGTGGTACATCAAGGGAATCATTGGGGAACTCAGTGTGTATAAAAGGAGGAGGTATTTTGGTTGTATTTCTTCATTCTTTATCATTACAATTTAACCAATATAACCAATTCAATTACAATACATATCAATTAGTACTTTTATAAGACTTTTGAATAGTATCTGAATTTATATAATCTATTTTTCTACCAACTATAAAGATTGTAAGCCATATATAAGAATAGTGAGAATTATATTACTGAGACCTTTATATTTGATTATATTTTACAACTTAGTGGATTAGAACTACAGTATTCATATAGGACCATTAAAATCTTCTAGACAACTGACTATTCAAGCTAGTTCACGTCCTTGTGCTTGACCTTAGCCTGACAATTGGTGGCCTTTCCTCAAGAATTCTGTTATAATCCTGTAAGTGAAATTTTCAAAAGAAGGTGCACGTAAATAATATCCCTATAGAAATATTTGGATAATTACAACAGGTTGGGGTCACTTATATAGTGATTTCAGAAAAAGAAGCCCTGTTATATAATAAAATTTTGATATTTAATCATCAATTTTACCACTAATTTAACATATAATTGTTCTTAGTGGGAGTCTGTCAATAGACCAATTAAATTTGTGATCTTTGCAGATAATAACCAATTAAACTGATTAATTATTTTCTTTTTACAGGACTCTTAATCCCTTTTTATTGGTTTGTAAAATTCATTTAATATTTAGAAAGAATCTTACTAACAAATTTTCTTTTTTAAATATAAATACACGGCTACATATTGTAGACCAGTTAAATCAAGTGACCACATAAAAAAGCATATTTGACTTTTGGCACTTAAAAATTCACTTAAATACCAATAAGTAAGCAATAAAATTGTCTTCAGTGGTAATAAAAAATACTGATTAAACTCCTTTTTGAAGTTTTTCAAATCTAAACTTTCAATTCTCTAAAATTCCACGTAAAAATGTGTGACAACAATGACATTGTAAGTAATAATGCAAAACCTTATAACTTAAGAACTAGAGCTGAAAGACCTGTTACAGGACATCCAAATGGAGGGTCAAGAATCACCAGTAACAATAAACAACACCCCACCAATGTCCATGGAGGAAAAGGAAAAGCTCTTAAAACAAATGTCAATAAAGAAGTCCAAAAACACCTTACAAGAGCAAATTCACTCCCTCTCAACCCTACTGAATACACTAACAATAAGAGTAAACAATATGTTAGACCAGATCAACAATCTGGAGAAAAGGGCGGCACAGGGCTTTATAGAAGTCAACCAGGCTCTAGTGGATATAAGGTCTCATCAACAACCAGTGGCACCAAATACCACAGCAACACCTCCAGTCCCAGAAGAGGACCAAAAGATAACTGTAAGCAAATTGAAGTGGGATTGGTATTCCCAAAACTACAACAGTCCTCCTCAACAGGGATCCAGCAGTCACCCTTACAGGGGAAAGCCAAGGAGAGGCAAGGGAAATGGAATAAGACCGTGGTAAGTCATCCATCTTCTCAAGATCAATTATATAATCCTAACAATGAATTACTTATAGGTAATTAAATTGATAGAGAGTTATTGGATATAATTGATAAGGATTTAAAAAATTATTCATTTGAAAATAACATGTTACACTTGTCATTACATGAGGACAATGTACATAGTTTTATTGATCACCAGGAAAATAATATTAATATAAAAATGGAATCAAATGAAGAAAAAATTGACCCTGATGATGAATCTTCTGAATTGGAAACAGACAAAATCGAATATTTTCTGAAAGAAAATCCAATGGAATCAAAAATAATTAGTAAATTATTATTGAGAATTGAAAAATTGGAAGAATTCTCTAGAGAGTCCAACAATAATACAGAAAGTGTATTATTTAACATCACACAATCATTGAGTACAACAGCCAATAAGTTAAAAATTATTGAGAATTCAAATAATGAATTAATCAATGAAAACAAAAGATTAAATTCTGAGATTAAAAATTTAGAAATTAAATTAGAACATTCTCAAAATATTATGGCCACCATAGAGGGACGTGTAAAATTGTCTTTTTCAAATGTAAATGATACTTTAACTCATGTACCTGTAATAAAAGATAGGTTACAAAGAGTAGAAATTGAGGTAGCCAACATTTTGAAAAATACTGAAACAATAAAGGATAATACCTCTTATGTAGAAAGAGTACCAGTTTTTATGAAACACTCTAATGATAAACCAATGATGGAACATGAACATAGTGTCATGGGCTCTGAGAATATAAAATCAGTAAAAGATGAAATTAATGATCATCTTTCTAAAGTGAGTGAATTACTCAATATTCCTCAGGTTAGGGAAGCTAAAACTAGCCAAAGAGCTGGCCTAAGTTAGATCAGTACCCTTCTTTTGACGGGGATTCAAAATCTGATTGGCAACAATTCATACAAAGAATTGATAACTTAAAATTTTCATATAAATTACCTGATGAAGAAATTACTTCAAAGTTAATATCTTTATTTACAGATGTGGCCTTATTATGGTTTGAATCTGTATTGAGTGAGGGAATTAATTACTCCTGGAATGAATGGAAGGCACTAATTGAAAGGCAATTTGGTGGCCCAAAATTTAGAATCACTCAACAAAGACTGTATGAAAGGGCCAGATATAATCCAAATGCTGGAGATAAACCCATGGTCTTCTTAATGAATTTAATAAAAATCATGAAAGCTATGGATCCAAAAATGGATTATGAAGAGTGGAAAGAAAAAATAATATACAAGTTGCCTATATCAGTTAGAGACATTATTGTAGCTAGAACTGAGACTGTCAGAGACACCTCTGGATTCATTAATATATGCAATGAGATATTATTAAACCACAAGTATGAAACCAAGTATAGTAATTACAGACAAAGTGTTGACGTGGTAAAACCTACTACAAGTAAGTTACCAGTGGAAAAGAAAAAACCTTCAGCTCCCCTTGTCCCTAAGAGACAAGAAAATAACACTTGTTACAAATGTAATGAACCTTGGGTTAAAGGTCACATGTGTAAGAAAAGAATAAATGTTATTGAAACCTCACAGAATTCTGAACCTAGTAATCATGAAGATGAGAATGTGGAATCCAGTGAGGATTGCAAGAGTAACATATCTTACAGTGATGATGAAAATGAGATATTTGTATTAGAACAGGATATAATGTTCCTGAATGATGCTATACCTCATACAGACACATCTTTAACTTCCATAGAGGAAGCTGAAATAATTAAAGATGTATCTCATGACACTTACAAAATAACACCTATCAGAGCACCTATTATCATATGTGGAAAAGAAATGAATGCCATTCTTGACACTGGGGCTGCAGGTAGTGTAGTTTCACTTAATGCATTAATGAAACTTGATAGTAAGTACCAGGAAAAACTAGAACCTGTTCAGACAAAGAACTGGAGGGGTTTTGGTTCAGTATTAAATCCAATTGGCAAATACAAAACTGCTGTATTCTTTAAATATAATAATGGATATGTTAGAGCAGTTTGTGAATTTGTAGTAATGGATAATAATAATAGTAGTGATTGGTTTATTATTGGCAATGATTTATTGACAAAAATTGGCATTAAACTAGATCCTGCAAACAGTTGTTTCACCATAGGAGTGAATGGTAAAAGGAAATTCAAGATATGTTCTGAAAATTCAGTATATGCCATTTCTCCTAGAGAAGAACAACTGCAAGGTGGAAGAGCCACCAATGAAGTGGGTGAATTGGAAAATGAAATCCAAAAGGCCTCTTTCAGTCCCCAACTCTCAAAAATTGAACAAGAAGACATTTTGAGATTGATTAAATCATATCCTATGGCATTTGCTCATGGATCAAATGAACTAGGATCGGTCAAAGACCATGAGATGAAAATCTCTCTAAGCTGTGATCTGGATAATATTCCTGGCAGCTTAAAAAAGAAACCTTACCCAGCATCTCCTGCAAAAAGGAAAGATATTGAAGACAATATAAAATTGTTGTTGGAAATGGGTATTGTTGAAAAAGTGGACACAACACCTAAGTATTGTGTCATTTCACCAGTATTAATCTCGTATGAAAAAGATAAGGCAAGATTATGCGGTGATTATAGAGCTCTGAATACATATACAGTAGATGATATTTACCCTCTACCAAGGATAGCTTCTATCCATGCTACCTTACAAGGAGCAAAATATATTTCCTGGCTGGATGGGAACAAGGGTTACCACCAGATTCCTGTGGAAAGAAATTCTCAAAATTACTTATTAATAACCACACATATGGGTATATTTAAGTATGTTAGAATGCCACTTGGCCCAAAGAATGCCCCTTCAGTCTTCCAAAAATTGATGGATAGTGTTTTTCATCAGGAAATGGTTGAAGGATGGCTATTGGTCTATATTGATGACATCATAGTGTTTTCAAAAACATATGATGAACATTTAAATCACCTGAAAAGAGTCTTTCAAAAAATGGATGAAATTAATATGACTATTGCATTAAAGAAATGTAAGTTTGGATTTCAATCCTTGAAAGTACTTGGACATGTTGTATCTGGATTACAAATTTGTGTTGACCAGAATAAAGTGGCAGCAATTAAAAACATTGGGATACCTAAAAATGTAAAAGAGGTTCAAAGTTTTTTGGGTATGTGTGGATATTATAGACAATATATTAAAAATTACCAATCCATTGCAGCCCCTTTAACAACATTAATCAGGAAGAATGAAGCTTTCATTTGGAATAATGAAAGACAGCACGCCTTTAATAAATTAAAGGAATGTTTAATGTCAGCTCCAATATTGGGACTGCCAGATTTCACCCTACCTTTTATCTTGTACACTGATTCAAGTTTCATAGGTTTGGGTGCTGCTTTACAGCAAAAACAGATAATAAATGGAAAATTATCTGAAGTAGTTATCTGTTATATATCCAGAACCTTAAGAAAAACAGAATTAAGGTATGGTGCCACACAGCTAGAATGTTTAGCCGTGGTGTGGGCTTTGGAGAAACTTCATTACTATCTGGAAGACCAGAAGTTTGAACTTATAACAGATTGCAGTGCAGTAAAATCATTACTAAACATGAAAACACCTAATAGGCACATGTTTAGATGGCAACTAGCTGTACAAGAGTACAGAGGAAGAATGACAATTCCTCACAGAGCAGGAACATTGCATTCAAATGTGGATTTGTTATCCAGAAGTCCTTTGCCAAATGATGCTGACAACCCAGCTTATGTGCCTGAAAATGAGGTTATACATATATTTGGGATTTATATAGTGGATTTAGAAGAAGAGTTTATGCAAACTATATTGGAAAATTATTCATCTGATACAGATTTGTCTAGACTAACTACCATTCTTAATGATCCAACAAATGCCTCCATGAGTGCATTAATTAAAACTTTGCCTCCAAAGTATAAAAATGCGTTGGAAAAAGGTAAACTATCAATTGAAGATGGATATATATATTACAGGAAAAAGTTAAGCAATGTAATAGTAATACCACCTTCTATGAAAGAGTTAATGTTGAGTACTTGTCATGATGACATCTTAGCTGGTCATTTTGACTTTAACAAAACATTAACCAGAGTTAAAAATACAGCCTGGTGGATAAACATGAAAGAGGATGTACAAAAATACATTGAAACATGTGACTCTTGTCAGAAATCTAAAAGATTAACTGGGAAGAGAGCTGGGTTGTTACAACAAATAGAGCAGCCAAAAGCTCCATGGGAAATTATAAACATGGATTTTGTAACTGGCTTGCCATTAGCAGGAAAAGAAAGTTTCAATTCTTGCTGGGTAATAGTGGATAGATTAACAAAAATGTGTAAGTTTATCCCTACCCATAAAGAGGTATCTGCAAAAGACTTGGCATTACTATGGTGGACTCAGATGATGAATACTGCTGGGTTCCCCAAAGCCATAATCTCTGACAGAGACCCTAAATTTACTTCAGAGTTCTGGACATCTTTGATGGAAGTATCAGGTTGTCAATTAAAATTGTCTACAGCACACCATCCACAAACGGATGGGCTGGCTGAGAGGATGATACAAACTCTAGAAGACATGATCAGAAGATATTGTGCCTTTGGATTAGAATACAAAGAGAATGAGAAATTCACACATGACTGGGTAACATTAATTCCTGGCCTTGAATTTGCTTATAACAGCACAACTCATTCTGTAACAGAGAAGAAACCATTTGAACTCTGGTTGGGATATGTACCAAATACCCCAGTAAATCATTTAAATAAACTACCAAGGTTGGATATACACCCTGGCACTAAATCCTTTATTCATATGCAACAAATGTGTAGAAAGCATGCAGAAGAATGCATCCAAAAAGCATTTGAATATGAAAAGAAAAGGTGGGACAAATCTCATAAAGAATTTGAATTTAAAAAGGGAGATGAAGTCCTCATATCAACACTACATTTTAACTTACAAGGTAATGTTAAATTAAAGGATCCCTTTGTAGGACCTTTTGTAGTAAATAAAATGGTTGGGAATAATGCAGTGGAAGTCATATTATATGCTCCATATGACAGGAAACATCCAGTTTTCCCTATCTCATTATTGAAACCTTACCATGCAAATGATCCTGACTTATTTCCAAAAAGAAGGGGAAGACCTAAAAAGCAACCTGAAGAAATTGTTGAAAAAGCAGAGATTGAAAAAATACTCAAGAAAAGAATCCTTACTAAAGAAAAAGGAACTGAGTATTTACTAAGATTTAAAGGGAAATCAAATGAATTTGATAAATGGATACCTGAAAAAGAAATTTCTAACTTATCCACCCTTCTTAAAAAATTTAAACAGAAATAAATTTCTGTTCAACCAGCTGAGGGGTTAAAAAACCAGTACTCATAATATTTTATTATTTTTTATTTCTTTAAAGTTGAATCTTTAATGCTACAGATTTATTCTGAATACCTGAAAATTACAAATTAATAAAATAAAATGTATAACTTATCATTTTTTTTATTGTTTTTTTTGGGTGGGCGAGTGTCAGCCTGTATATCTCCAGGACTGAGTAAAAAGTAATTATAAGCTATGTTAAACACATGAACTATACATGGGAATAATAAATAAGAGTACACAAATAGTATACATAAGTAAAATTATGATAATACACAAAAAATGCCATTATAACACCTTATATACACGCATATATCCACCTTTTATAGGTCTTATGTACTTAATATTAAGTTGGAATATGTTAGGGTAATCTTAAGAACCTTAAGCATAAGGCTACATAATTTTTAAGTACACTTAAAGCTGTTATATTCATTGTTTTATGCAAAAAACAAGAAATGCGCTTTATTTCACTTAAAAGTTGACTATATGCGCTATAAAATTGAGAATATCAAAATTGTGCTTTGACAGATCAATTGGGCTCATTTAGAACTATTTATTTGGCTATTTAAATGCATAAAAATAACACTTTTCAAATTTGGTGTTTTTTATGCCAGAAATGGCTTCTGTGTACTGGCCACATACTGCCTGCTTTTTTCCCGTGTGAATAGCTTCATTTTTAGCAAAGTTAGATTTTTCACACTATAATTACCCCACATTCTACGCCCACTGTGGGGAAACACACTAAAATAGGTGACAGGCGCTTATTTAGTGTCCTAGCTTAATTAATAATGCATTGACCTTGTTTATATGCACTAATTTCATTAATAACCACACTCTTGGCACTTTATTTCATCACCACGCTTAAATTCGCCTAATTTTAGTCAAGGATTTACCCGTGAAAGAGCCTGCCAAGAACTGCATGTAGTTACCCCACATCTCACGCTCTTTTTTAAGTTTTTGGGTGGTTTCTCAGTCAATTTTGGTTATTTTTGAATGGGAATTTCACGTAGTATAATGTCAGGATTAGCCCCATTATTTCTACAGTCAATCCCCCTTATTATTAAGCTATTATTAACCTTAAAAAGTCTCCTTTAGTCTTTAATATTATTGTTTTATACGCATATACTCTCTTTTTGTCTTTTTCTTTAATTTTGATGGATTTCCCTTATTATTTCAGGGTTTTGGCGGTTGTTACTCTTCTAATTATGTCATGGGTTACTGGGAATGTTGATGGGAGTGTCTATTAGTTGTTTAGAGGCGTTATTAACTGTGTATTGGGTGGTACATCAAGGGAATCATTGGGGAACTCAGTGTGTATAAAAGGAGGAGGTTTTTGGTTGTATTTCTTCATTCTTTTTCATTACAATTTAACCAATATAACCAATTCAATTACAATACATATCAATTAGTACTTTTATAAGACTTTTGAATAGTATCTGAATTTATATAATCTATTTTTCTACCAACTATAAAGATTGTAAGCCATATATAAGAATAGTGAGAATTATATTACTGAGACCTTTATATTTGATTATATTTTACAACTTAGTGGATTAGAACTACAGTATTCATATAGGACCATTAAAATCTTCTAGACAACTGACTATTCAAGCTAGTTCACGTCCTTGTGCTTGACCTTAGCCTGACACATTCTTTCAACTTATAAAAAGCCTGTTGTCTTTCATTATTCCAAATGAAAGCTTCTGATTTCTTTATCAGTGTGGTCAATGGTGCGGCAATTGATTGGTAGTTTTTTATATATTGTCTATAATAACCACACATTCCAAGAAAAGATTGTACATCCTTTACATTTTGAGGAATGCCAATATTCTTTATTGCAGCCACTTTATTTTGGTCTACACATATTTGTAAGCCAGATACAATATGACCAAGCACTTTTAAAGATTCAAACCCAAATTTACATTTTTTCAATGCAAGGGTCATTTTTATTTCATCCATTTTTTGAAATACTTTCCTTTAATGGATTAAGTGTTCATCATAAGCTTTAGAGAACACTATGATGTCATCAATTTATACCATTAACTATCCCTCAATCATTTCATTATGGAATGTTATATCCATTAACTTCTGAAATACTGATGGAGCATTTTTTGGTCCAAATGGCATTCTGACATACTTATAAATTCCCATGTGTGTTGTTATCAACAAAAAGTTCTGTAAATTCTTTTCAACAAGAATTTGGTGGTACACTCTATTTCCATCTAGGCAACTTATATATTTAGCGCCTTTAAGGGTAGCATGTATAGAGGCAATCCTTGGCAAGGGATAAATATCATCTACTGTAAATGTATTTAATGCTCTATCATCACCGCACAGTCTTGCTTTATCTTGCTCATAAGAAATTAGCACTGGTGATATTACACAATATTTTGGTGTAGTTTCAACCTTCTCAAGAATGTTCATCTTCAATAAAATCTTAATATTATCCTCTATGTCTTTCCTCTTCATTGGTGAAGCAGGGTATGGTTTCTTTTTAAGACTAGCAGGAATATTATCCATATCACAGGTTAAACTAATCTTCATTTCATGATTTTTTGCAAGGCCAAGTTCATTTGTACCATGTGCAAAAGCCATTGGAAATGCTTTAATTAATTCCAAAATATTATTTTTCTCAGCTTTACTTATCTGAGTGCCAAATGATGCTTTTGAAATTTCTGTTTCCAGAAGTTCCATCTCATTGGATTCTCTTCCTTTACACAGGGAATTTGTTACTGACTCAATTTGTAAGACTATGTTAAAAAGAATTTATTTTAAATTTCCATTTACCATTCATGCCAACTGTAAAATTGTTATTAGCAGGGTCTAATTTTACAACAAATTTAGTCAGAATATCATTTCCAATGATAAAACAGTTACTACAATTAGTATTATCCATTACTACAAAGTCACAAGTTACCCTTACATAACCATGTTGGTGTTTAAAGAAAACAGCAGATTTGTATTTACCAATGGGGTGTAGCACTGATCCAAAACCTCTCCAATTTTTTTTTTGAAGTGGTTCAAGCTTAAACTTATATTCACTATCAATTTTCTGTAATGTATTAGTGGAAACAACAGAACCAGCAGCTCCTGTGTCCAGTACTATATTAACATTTTCACCAGAAATGATAGCTGGAACCATGATAGGTGTCATTCTAAAGTTATCAGCTTGTATATCCTTAATGATTTCAGAATCCTCAAAATTCATTAAAGATTCATTTGAGTCCATATTTAATATTGGATTTTCAAAGATGGACAAATAATCTTCCAACATACAGACTTCATTTTCATCACTATATGAGATATTGCTGTCTAATCACTTGATTCTTTACTTTTTTCAGTTTCAGTTTCAGATTCACGTTGATTTTCAACAATATTCATGTTTTTCTCACATTTGTGACCTTTTACCCAAGGTTTGTTACACTTATAACAAGTATTTGTTTGATACTTTTTAGGTACTACAGGTGCAGTAGGTTTTTTCTGCTTCTCCTGAAGTGTTTTTGAATTCTGAATTTTTACAGGTTCAACATTTTGTTTATAAGTTGAATACCATGATTCATACTTATGGTTTAATAATATTTCATTGCAAATATTAATAAAATCAGAATATTCAGCAACATTTAATGTTATAGCTACAACAATATCTCTGACAGATATAGGTAATTTATATATTATCTTATCTTTCCATAAGTTAAAATCCATATGAGGCTCAATGGCTTTTAATATTTTATTTAAATTCATTAAAATTACCATAGTTTTGTCACCATTCAACAAATTATACCTAGTCTTCTCATAAATTCTCTGCTGAGTAAGCCTGAATTTAGAACCTCCAAATTGTTTTTCAATAAGTTGTTTCCATTCAGCCCAAGAGTAATCTTTACCCTCACTAAAGACAGCTTCAAACCATAATAAAGCAACATCCTTAAATAAAGAAATTAATTTTGATGTTATTTCTTCATCTGGTAACTTATATGAGAATTTCAAGTTGTCAATTCTTTGAATAAAATGTTGCCAATCAGAGGTGGCTTCCCCATCATAAGTTGGGTACTGATCTATCTTAGGCCAGTTTTTCTGATTGGATTTTATCTCACTAATCTTAGGTAAATTCAACAACTCATTCACTTTTGATAAATGGTCTTGTATTTCCTCCTGTACGGATTTGTGACTTACATTTTCAAATTTGACACTAACACCAGATGGTTTTAATTGTTGTGGTATAGGGAAGGAATGAGATTCACTTTTGCCAATGAAAGGATTATTATTATATTGATTATACTTATGATTATCCTGGTTCATTAGTAGATTGGCAGTTTCAATCTCAACTTTAGTTAATCTTTGTAGCAACTCAGAGACACTTTGATTTGTCTGGGCAAAAGATAACTTTGTTCTTGATTCAGTTTTCAATAAATGTGTTTCATATAATTTTTCTAACTCGCAGAATTTGTTTGAAAGTTCATTATATTTATTACTCAATGAATCATATTTAAGAGTTAGAGACAAATGTTCTTTCTCTAATTCTTTGTTACGTGTTGCTAATTGAGAAATGTTTAATGTCAAGGATGAAATTGTATCACTAGTGAGCTTAACTGTCTGTTCCTCGCAATCATTCATTCTATTCCACAATGCTGAAACAATTCTATGGACTTTTGGATTATTGTTAAAATATTCCATGTCTTCCTTTTCAATTCTCTCATTCTCCTGCAAACTTCTCATCTCACTAGTAGGTGGTTGCAACTGAGGGTTAACTGTATTATCATTGTAAATAGTACTGTTATTATGGACAAAAGACAAGTCAGGTGTATCTACTCTAAAACCTAATTTTCTTAAATCCTCCTCTATTTTTTGCACAGATTTAACATCAATAGGATTACCTATATTGTAATTATCAGTATTGTGTTCAATCTGAGAGGGTAATCTACTTACCATGGGATAGATGCCAGTCCTGATTTTTGGCGCTTTTTTCCTTTGTAAAGGTGAGCTGAGGAAGTCAGATGAGGTGGTGGATCCCTGTTGCAACTGTGGCTGGTCCACTGTTGATGAAACCAGTCCCATTTCCATTTGTCTACCAGGATTTTCTCCTGGGAGTGAGTTGACCCGCCTTGGGTAGGGGGTTGCTGATTTGACTGACTGGTCTGGCCTCCCTTTAACTCTGCCAATGCCTGATTCATCTGCTGAAACCCTACCTTGCAATTGTTTTGCAATTGCTCTACCTCTTTGAACATGAGTGATTTGGATTCTTCCAACTTCAGAACCTGTTTGGCCAGGTGGGACAGTTGAACCTGAAGAGGAGGAGATGTCTTTTTTATAGTTATCTTTTTTAAGAGGGCGTCCTTTTCCTCTATACTCATGCTTTCTCCTTGGGGGTATTGTTGACCCTCCATGGTGATGTCCTGGAAAGTTTTTGTTAGCTTTGGACCTGGTATTATAAGCAGGCTTTTCACTTACACTGTCCTGGGTAGCACTCATATTGTTAAGAATGACAATATTTTACGTCTACAAAAAGAAAAACTCTATGTAATTAGTAGACAAAAGATATTAGCAATGATCTTACTAATAAAAAAGCAATGGAGATTACCCTGAATTTATATCTTTATTTATTTAAATAAATTATAAGAAAAATTCGAAAAAATCTGTTAAAAATATATTAATAATTTCAACTAGACCTTTATAAGGGTGAATAAGTAGCTTACCAAGCTTTAAACAAATACCAATTTAATTGGGTGTTATATTGGTGTCCAAATACCAAGTGAAATTGGGTTTATATTGGGTACAGTTACTACTGTAAATACCTAATTTTTATGATAAAAAATTAGTACAATTATTTTAAGGGTTCTTTTCCGCAATCACTGAGTTATGATGACCCACTAATATGCAGCAGACCCAAATATTTGGTTATTTTGAGCTGTACTAAGGTAAAAATCACCTCCCAAGGCTTATACTAAATAATAAGTAAAATATAAGGAAAGACCCCCAATTGTCAGTATAGTCTAGTATATTAGTATGATATAATAGTGTTTATTTATGGTCCTACTACTTATTGATAAATGATTTAGTGATTAAACCTCAGGGGAAGACTAATAAAATAGTTATACTCAAATAAAACTCACAATACTTGGATTTAAATGTGTGCTAGGGGTGGAAAATAAATGTATAAAATATAGTTATAGCTTATATAAAGATAATATCAATTTATAATGGCTTTATAATATATTTCTGAATGCTAATAATTGTTTAGTAGTGTTTTTTTGAATTTTAGTAATTGAATGATGATCAATAACCATCAAAATACCTCCTTACTTATACCCAAATCCACTGGAGTGCACAGACCTTCAATCCAGATGATGTCACTGCTATCCCCGGCAATTACAGCACTGTGAGTGCCCATCACCTCCCCATGGCGTCCACTTCAAGCAGTTTCAACACCCAGACCTCCAGTAAGGACCCTCCATCACTATTAATGATACCACAGATCTATACCACAAATAGAAAATCCAGATAAAAGCGGATACCATAAAGAAACAGGTAAAATAAACAATCAAAAAGAGATTTAATGAAACCAAAAGCATATAAAGGAAACAAATAAAGTTTCCAAGCCCCCAATAACATCCCCAAGCATCCACATTAACACAGAAATGTCCTTCCAACCCATAAATCCGTGAATAACCATCCAAGGAAGTAATTTAAGTTGTCCAAACTGGGTGTATGCGCCTGATATAGGTGTCTAAGCTTCTGTAGGCGTTGTGAGTCCACTGATTTCGTCCATATGACCTAAAATAAGCAGAAAAACAAAGTTTATAGGCTATTAAGGGGCTAAAACCCACTTATATACCTAAATATACATAATATACTGCATATTTCACTGAATATGAGATTTATGTATACATATAAGCTTATGTATGTCAATAATTACTTCATATCACTTAAGATAAGTATATTATGACTCCATTAACACCTTAATAAGTATTATTAGGTTATGGATAAGCTATTTAAACTACTATAAGTTATATTATAGAATAATAATTGTATATATATATAATATAATAACATATATTATTATTTTAACCTTATTTTTAAGATATAAGCATAATTTACTGAAGGTTATCTTATTTTAAGCATAAGAAATACTCAGTCCTAGGGATATCTAGGCTGATAGAAGGTAAGGATTATTTTAAGTATTCTTCTTAAAAAAGAGTCTTAGATTTAAATTATCTAAGTATTGAGTAAGAATACCAAAATATTTATCTATTAAAATATCATTTTCAGAATCATTGGCTGCATTGTTATATTGTGGCTTTCTATTAACAGATACCTATAAATATTATGTTGAGAAAGTAGACTTTTAATAAAAAGTGACTATATAGAGTTGGTATTCTTTTCCCTCAGTGGTATATTATTACTTATGACTGAGGATGGAGTAGTAGTAACATTCTAAAAACAGACTTTATTTATAACTGGGATGAAAAGTGTGTGCCTGGGCCCATAACCTAAAAATTTTATGACTTTTATAAGGTAATATATTCTTGTGATTACTATCCCGATCCTCAACTTCTGAGCAGCAAAAAAAAACCTAGAAATAGTATCAGGTTTCTCATGAGAAAAATACATTTCATCCCTAGAGAAATGGTTATATAAAATATCTATACCTTTAATAAGGTAAAATAGTCTTGAGATTAGTATCCCAAGCCTTTACTATTGAGAGGCACAACCAAGGTATGAAATGTAGAAGTCCAGAATACACTATTATAGCTAACAAAGATATAGATAGAAAGAGAAATTAAATTATCTAGAAATAGTGTCAGGAATTCAGGATAGAAACTTCAAAAAAAGAGCAGTATATAAACCACAGAGTCCCATTCTATTTCTAGGGTCTTTGTTTCATAGTAAATTCTAAGAAAGAAAAATATAAATTTAATACATCTGAGAAAATAAATTAGAATTAAGTATATTCACAGATCACACTTTCCCCAACACTGTTTTATCTAAACATTGAAATATCCTAATCTCTATAAGATAATGCACATAATCTTCACTAGAGAAGTTAGTTTAATCATAATTATAATAGCATCTTTATTCATAAAAATAGACTTTGGTTTTAATGATTGAATTTGTTTAAAATCGTAAATTGACTTTAAGGCCAATTTTTCACCTTTGAAAACCCTTTTTATTTCATCATTAGTAAGTATAAAGTTAGAACCTTTTTCAAAATCTCATCTTGGATTTCCTAGAAATTTTTGAATGAAAATCTGAAATGGAATTGAAAAAAGCTCTGGTATTTTTAGACATATGTATGAAAGCTAACCTGAAGCACATACAATATCTATTTTAGTATTTATAATCATCAGTCACAACTTCATCCCCCTTTTAATCATACTAAGCAACTCCTTTTCTCAAATTTATTACCAATCATTTATCATCTTATAAAATTTTAAACTGAAATTAAATAATTCATTCCTTATTATATTCATGATTTCTGGATAAAGAAAAATTAGTTAAGTGACAATTTCTACAACCTTATTAAAACAAAAGGCACTGTTTCACATCAGCAGCTTATATTCCAGATTTAATGAAAATAATATTTTTCTAAATTACATTGAAGTTATTTATAAGTTGAGGCACCAAAATAATTTTTTTTATCTTCAAGTGGTAAGAAATAGTTTAAAAAAAGGCAATACATATAGCAATATAACTGATAGAGTAAATTACATGATGATGATAAAAATGTAGTTTTGTGTTAGGGTATAAGTCCTACACACAGTGGGATTTTGAAATAGCTCCTACTCTTAAATCCACAAACCCCAGACTTAGTGGATTTTAAAAATACAATGTGGAATTTTGTGAAATCCTAATCCCAGAGTTGTATTTTCAAATTAGTATTTGAAAACTTTCTATTCACTATTGTTTAAAATTTCTATAGATTGTACACCCCCATCAAAAGGCCTGCAATAATTTCAAATTTTTTTTATTGAAATCATTATCATGAATAACATGACCTGAAACTTATCAATACATCAATTCATAGCCCTAGATCTATAATATCTTATCAAAAATATAAATTATTGAGTATTTTACCATGGAATTAATTATCATTTAAAATTAGGAATTTGAAATTTATAACTAGTCATTGTAGTACAATGAGAAAAGAGCCATCAAAGAGAGATGATCAAATTTAAACTTATCCAAAAAAATGATCAAAAAATATTTTTTTTTAGTCATATAATTTGAAATCATCAAAGAAAAAAGTTTGGCACCTGCTAGAAAGCACCCCCTCTCGCAATTCAACTACCATAGCTCAGTCAGGGATAGTCACATGCTAACAGGTTCCAGTTTTTTTGGTGCATTTTTCTAAACCTTTTTGTTATTTTAATGAATTTCCCCATTTAAAATCAAAACAAAGTGGAAATGTAGACCAGTAAAATGTCAATTTTTCTGACAAAAAATGTTCTTTTTTAAACATGAATATATTTTACCACCTCTTTAAAGGGTTTCTAATCACATTTTGATACAATAACTACTATTGAAGCTAAAACTCCTAAATTTCAATTAAATCTAATTCCATGAAAAGAATACTCAATATTTTATATTATTGATGTGATATTATTAGTCTAGGGCTATTAATTGATCATGTTAGAATGTTTAAGTTCATGAGAATAATAAATTCTAGATCAACCATATTTTCAACAAGCTATGAGGACTTATTTCCTAGGGCTTTACATAACAAATTTAAAGAATAGATATATTAGGGTTATCAAAATTTAAAAATGCTACTTTGCAAGCCCAAAACCAGGATTCGGATTTTTGAAAATTACACATTGGATTTCAGAGAAATGGACTTCTCCAAAACATTACTCCACATAGGATTTTGGGAATGTTGGGGGATTCATACCCTTGAATATCCCTAAATTTTCATCATCATCATGTGATTTACTCATTTAGTTAGCTATATTTCTATATGCAAAGCCTGTTTTCAGAATATTTCTTACCAGCTGACAATGTAAATGAAAAATCTTTGGCATCAACTAATACATTACTTTTATTCAACTTAGAAAACAAAAATTTACCTTATATCTTGAATTTATAGACTGATAGATTTTTATTGTTTCCCCAATCCCTTCCTATTCTCTCTTGTCAAAATGATAATTATTTTTTTCTGCGTTATCACTAGTTTGTAATTTACAATTTTATTTTGTATTTACTTAGCTTTTTCTCCTTTCTCTTTTTCCACTGTTGGTCATCATGAACTTTCTAAGCATAATAGCTCAATCCTTACTTACTCAGCTTCCCTGTGCTGATCCCAAATTGACTCCTCTTGTATGAAATCTTCATTTTTTATCCCCTATCTGTCATCTATTTTAGTTACACATCTGGTAAATACTACCTTGTAAATCAGATAACTCATTTTATTCTATTTTATTCAAGAAAATTCATCTTATTTACAGTTTCTTTATTTTTCATAAATCTCATCTACTAAATCTACTATTTGTATATTCCCTTGCCTTTGGGTACAACTGGTTTATTCAATTTTACTAGGTTGTGCATCACTGATTTACTCCTTGGATTTAAACCAAAGGTGTTTACATATTTTAACTTAATTTCTCTATATGAAATTATGCCTGAAATAATTCCTTCCTATTTACAGGTATTACTGAATCATTTATTTTACTAAGTTGCATATTATTAATTTTCTCCTTGGTTTTGCACAAAGAGCATAACTAGCTCATTTTTTAATAAGTCCCACATGACTTATTTACTTCTTGGATTTATACCAAACACTATAGGTGTCAGCCAGTAACTTATTTAACATATTTAAACTGGACTGAAAAAATTTATCACTCAACTTTAATCACTTAATTATTAAAATATTATAAAATTAATATTTTTAATTATTTAAGTATTACATGATATTTTGCAATTAAATTATTTAACCATCTTAAAAATTCTTTTAACTTCTTTTAGTAGTTGATGTTATAAGCTCAAAACTTTTTATTAAATTATAATTCTATTCTGTTTTCTTAAAGTAATTGAATTAAGTGAAATAAATGAGATGAAATTACAGCAAAAATTGTAGATTTAAGTCTATGTAATTACTGGGACTCAGACCATGATTGACATCAGCTAGAGAGGGGCCAGGGGGAGCAAGGAGAGAGCCTTTAGTATTTTCTTGGAACTTTAAGGGATTAATTTAGATTTAACTTTGATTTAAATGAAACTTAAATTCAAAATGTTTTATTGAATTTTATTTACTTTATTAAACTTAATATTTCATAATTTAATTTATCTTCTCACAATTATGTTAAATTACTTTTAAATTGAAACTTAAATATCTTATCAATGATTTTGTTGAATTCAAAAAAATTCTTGTAGTATTTACTTTTCCTATAAATGGGGATCACTTTTGTTGTTTTATGGAATCTCTATTATTTCATAACAATTTATATTTTTATTATTTATCATCAAAACAAATTAAACACAAATCCTTATTTATTTATTTTATAATTGATTTAAATTTTAAAACTGTTAAACATTTTGGTCATCCAACATTGGCTGGGGCCTTTGTTGTGTAGTTTGGTACTGTTTGGTGATGTCTTAAATTGCATTGATTTCTGTTTAAGGTGTTTTTCTGAATTCACAGGCTGAATATTGAAGATATTTAGATGAGGCTATTATCATTAGGTAGCCCTGTTTTTTCTCTATGTTTTATGTCTTGATGATTTTTTGGCATATATGGTTTAAGATGTTTTCTGTTGTTTTATGGTTTTTTAGTTGTTTTTAATGGTTTTCTGGATTCAGGGGGCCCACCCGCCTCAGTTGTAGCAAGCTGGGGAGCACTTCTAGAGAGTTTTTTATGCAATTTTGCTGGAAGATGTGCCAAATTAATTTCTGTAGCATAGACTTTTAAATGGGGTTCTGTGTTTACATACTGAATAAGACAGTTTGGGGCAACTCTATTTATCATAAAAACATCTGGTAATTAGATAACTGTTTCTCACCCAGTTTTCACTGTTTTTTTACCAAAATTGGCTGTGTTTGTTGCAAGTTGAGCTCTCCATTTGGCTTAACTTTGGCAACTGTTTTCTCTGGTGTAGCTTTGCAACCTTCATCAAGTATTATTTCAGCTTTCCATGCAACAAGTGCACAGTGTTTTTATTTTCTGGTGTGGATCTTTCTGCACTTCAGGTTTTCTTTGGTCTGAATGTCTTGACTTTTTAAGCAGTCAAGAAGTGTTTTGGAAGGGGTATTGTAACAGTCTCTAATTTTCTGCAGCAAATAAATCTTACCTTGTCTTTCTCAAAGGGACAGGGGTTTTTCTCTCTAGTTTTTCTCCAACTCCCTTGGTCAAGGCCTATAGCTAGTACTATAGGGTTGTCTACAACATCAAATAATAACAAAATCATTTATTTAAATTACTATACTATTACCAAAAAACTAAGTTATCTACTCAACTACTGTTCTACTACTTCTTAATTATTATTTGAAACCCTCTTTACATACCTTACAAGTAAAAAATTAGGGGTCTTTCCAAATTTCAAGGGACAGAAAAACTGCATGTTAAGGATGAAAAACACTTTTGCAGTCAATATAGGAGTATCCATTGGGTTGAGGATGATTTGATTGAAACAGCGTATTGTGGTTTGAACCTGTGGAGTAGGATAAACAGGATAAAAGAAGTGAAAAATAAAACATAAAACTAAAGTTGGTGAAAAAAATGAACATCAATTTTTCTTAACTTACTAGTTTACAGGTGACAAGGCAAAAATTGGCATTGTTTGTGGGAAAGGCTAAAATGGTGGATCATACCTTTGGGTATATATACTACAAAGTAGTTGTACCTGCTAAGGTCTTCTGTCAGGCAGAGGTCAAGTAAAAAGGCGTGAACTAGCTTGAATGGTCAGTTGCCTGGAAGATTTTAATGGTCCTATATGAATACTGTAGTACAAATTCAATAAGTATTAAAATAAAACTCAATATAAGGGTCTCAGTAATTCTAATCTCACTAATTATATATGGCTTACAATCTTTATAGTTGGTAGAAAAATAGATTTAATAAATTCAGATACTATTCAAAGACTTTATAAGTACTAATGATATGTATTGTAATTGTATTGGTTATAAGTTTAATTGTAATTATAAAAGAATGAAGAAAATACAATCAAAAACCATCCTCCTTTTATACACACTTACTTCCCCAATGCCTCCTATGATTTACCAGCCCAATACACAGTTAATGAAGCCTCATTCCAGCCAATAGGAATGTTCAAAACCAAAAAGAGTGACTAGTAACATAATTAGAATGATATCACCTGCCAAAATCCTGTAGTAATAAGGATAATCCATCAAAAATACAGAATAAGCAAAAAAGAGAGTATATGCCTATTATACATTAATATAAAAGGCCAAAAAGGGAAAATTAAGACTAATTAATACCTAATAAGAAGGGGGATTAACTGTAGATTTTTTGGGCCTAATCATGACATTATACTACGTGAAATCCCCATTCAAAAATAACCAAAATTGACTGAGAAACCACCAAAAAACCCAAAAAAGGGTGTGAGATGTGGGGTAACTACATGCAGTCCTTGACAGGCGCTTGCACTGGTAAATCCTTGACTAATTTAGGCAAATTTAAGCGTGGTGGTGAAATAAAGCGCCAATAATGAGGTTATTAATGAAATTAGTGCATATAAAGAGGGTCATTGCATTTATAATTAAGCTAAGACACTAAATAAGCACCTGTTGCCTATTTTAGTGTGTTTCCCCACAGTGGACATAGAATGTGGGGTAATTATAGTGTGAAAAAGCTAACTTTTCTAAAAATGAAGCTATTCACATGGGAAAAATGCAGGCAGTATGTGGCCAGTACACAGAAGCCATTTCTGGCATAAAAAACACCGAATTTGAAAAGTGTTATTTTTATGCATTTGAGTAGCCAAATCAATAGTCCTAATTAAGAAAAATTGATCAATCAAAGCGCATTTTTAATATTATTAAATTTATAGCACATATAATCAACTTTTAAGTGATTTAAAGCGCATTTCTTGTTTTTTACATAAAACAATGAAATCAACAGCTTTAAGTGCACTTAAAAATTATGTAGCCTTATATTTAAGGTTCTTAAGATTACTCTAACATATTCTAACTTAATATTAAGTACATAAGACTTATAAAAGGTAGATATATGCGTGTATATAAGGTGTTATAATGGCATATTTTGTATATAATCATAATTTTACTTATGTATACTATTTGTGTACTCTAATTTATTGCTCCCATGAATAGTCCATGTGTTTAACATAAATTATAAGTACTTTTTACTCAGTCCTGGTTATATCCAGGCTGACATCTTCTATAGTAGTGAGTCATTTATATAAAACTGTCATTATTTTAAGCTTTACATTTAAAGGGTAATTTTAGTATCTAGAATTTCTGACACAATAATTTTTTATTCAAAATTTTATAATATATACAATATTTTATTTTATATATTTATTAATATATATAAATAATTTAATAATGATTTTTTATTTCAGATCATAATAATTAATTTTTGAAGAATTGATTATGGGACTGAAATGTTTTCATGTCTTTTAAGACAGTTAAAAAGATCAATGAAAATTAAATCTTGAAAAAAATACTTGAAAAAATAATTAATTAAATTATTTTTGTGTGAAAATTCATTAACTAAAAAAAGATATTGTATAACTAAAAAAATATTTTTAGAAATTAATTTTTTTCCTGATAATTAATTCACTCTATCTGTAAAATGGATGCAGACAAGCACAGTGTTTTAAGTTTTAGAGCTAGTATTTCTGATTTTCAGTATATTACTCAAAGAGAATACAAAATTGGAAATAGTCATGAAGGAGGCCAAACCCTCAGAGCAAAAAAACTCACAAAGGATAGTAGAAATCCTTCCGCCAGGTTTGAAAATAAAAATAATGACGGATCAAGAAAAAATAAGCATCCTTTTCTCAGTGATGAATACACACAAGCAGGAATGGGCAAAATTGAATAAAAAGCTGGATGTTTTGGAGGAAAATGTCACAAAAATTATCAACCAGTGTGAGATATTTTTCAACCAGAACAATCAAGTTCAAAAAACCCCATTAAATCACTCTATCCAACAAGGATATTCCCAAAAATCAGAAATGATCTCAGTGGGAAGATGGAAATGGGAGTGAATCAATACAAGTTGGGACAAGATTCAAAACAAAAATCAGGTAAATTACAACCAGGCTCCTCAATCAGGTCCTTCAAGGTCTCCTTCTTCACCATTGAACCATCCCCATCCTTACAAAGGGAAGAAAAAGTAAAAAGGCAGTTTGCCTCTAAAACCTTGGTGAGAGTGATTTATATGAGGAAACAGTTAAATATGATTGAAATTCATCTGAAGATCCAGTTTTAACTACTGTAATGATTGTTTATCTTTATTTTTTAATGATTATGTAGCTTTATCATCCAATGAAGATACTAGAATTTATGTTAAGGGCCCTGAAGAAAAATCAAAAATTATTAGTGATGCTTATAATATACTTGAGAAAAATCAATTGAATGTAAGCTGGATAATTAACCTTAGAATGAATAATTTAATTCATGAATTTGATAAGAGATTGAATCAATTTGAAATTTCCCATGAATTGAGTATTGGAATAAGTGATAATGTTATTGAAATATTAAGAAATAAGGTCTATCAAAAGATATAAATAGCTGTATAGGATATGAATAAGCTATTTATACTTTGTAAAAATGAAAACCAGTCTTTAAAAGATAAATTTATTAATATAAACAAAGAAATAAATTCTTTATAATAGCAGATAGCTAATTTCTTTGAAAAAGTACTAGTTAATGAACAGAGAAATACTTTATTATTCATGATATGAATGAAACATTATCTGAAACTCCATAATTTAGAAATCAAATATTGAGATTGGAAGAAAACAATGTAAATTTATCTTATAAATTTAATAAAAGGGATAATGATTATAACCAAAAGAAACTGTTTAATTGAATGGTTGAAAGTGGTAGAAAGATGATTGTATATAGGCTATAATTTTTGGGCAGGTGGACTTTAACAGTAATTAAGATTAAGTATTTAATAATTTAATGTATTTGACTTGTAAATTGAACAGTGGAGTTACCAAAAAAAAGACTTTTATTTATGTATTAAATCTTTTTCAATAATAAATAATAATAGTTTTATTTCACTGGAAAGTAAAAAGAATAATTTTGAAAGAAAATTTATTTATTTATTTTTGTGATATATTATTGTATGATCAAAAACAAAACTTCAAAACCATTATTTATAATAAAATAAAAGACAATGAGAAATTTGTTGAAGTCAAAAAACTCATTGATAAACATAAAGATTTAATATAAAGTGTAAGAAGATTAATATAATTGTGAGTATAAATTTTAACCTTGAATAATAAAATGAGTTTTTATAACATAAAAAAACTTCAATAAATTTAATAACCTTCAAACTTTTAATTTATAACCATTAACTTTAAATTTTTAATAAATATTAAGATTTAATTTCCAGTTAAAGGTTCAAGGAAGTACTAAAAGCCCTCATTTTCTCTTCCTGGCCCCCCTATAGCCAAATTTAAGCAAGGTCTGAGTCCCCAGTTAATACAATGGACTTAGATCTACAATGTTTCTGTGTTTAATTGTAAGTTTAAAGAATATTTACTAATTTTATAATAATATATAATTATTCAATTAAACAACATAAATTTATATTACTTTACTGAATAAAAAATATAAAATCTAAAATTTAACATAAATTTTTATTAATATTTTTATAATTTTTAGCAATAAAATAAATCAGAACTGCTTTCCTATTATAAATAAGTTACAGGCTGAAACTCCCTCACCCTAAAAAAACCAGTAAAAAACTTTAAGATTTCTTCTTAGATTTTTTTAATAGGATATTTAAATTGGAGATTTCTTTAGAATGAATCCACCTATCATTTTCACTAGGTTTAACTTTATATCTTAATAAATACACAGTTCTATTTATCTTTAGTAAGATGTCTTTCTTTCAGAATTTTTTCAATTTCAGCCTTTTTGTTTATTTCTATAGATTTTGTTTTTGGTCTACCTCCCCTTTTAGGAAATAAATCAGAATCATTTGATACATAAGGCTTTATTTATGAAATTTGAAATACTGGATGTTTTCTATCATAAGGTGCATATATTAAAACTTCAACATCATTATTACCAATCATCTTTTTAACAACAAATGCACCAATAAAAGGATCTTTTAATTTAATTCTATCTTGTAAGTTGAAATGCACTGTAGAAATAAGAACTTCATCTACTTCTTTATAAGCACATTATTTATGGAATTTATCCCATCTCTTCTTCTCATACTGATATGCATTTTCAATAAATTTTTGTGCATGACTTCAATATAATTTTTGCATTTGAAGAAAAAACTTATCACCAGGGTTAATATCTATTCTGGGTATGTTTTTATTTATTAAGGAAACAGGAGTTTTTGGTACATAAACTAGCCATAACTCAAATGGTTTTTTTCAGTTACTGAATTTGCAGTACAGTAATAAGCAAATTCAAGTCCTGGGAAAAGTGCTACCCAATCATGAATAATATATCATTATCTTTGAATTCTAACTCAAAAGCACAATATCTTCTAATTATTTCTTCTAAGGTTTGTATCATCCTTTCAGCTAAACCATAAGTCTATGGATGATGCGCTGTAGATAGTTTTAAATCACAACCACATATGTCCATTAAGTAAGTCTAAAATTCTGAAATAAATTTTGGATCTCTATTAGATATTATATCTTTTGGAAAACAAGCAATATTAAAAATATTGGTCCATAATATAAAAGATAAATATTTGGTAGAAAAAACTCTTTATGGGTTGGTATAGATTTACACATTTTTGTTAATCTATCAACAATTACCCAACAGGAATTAAAGTGATCTTTATTTGCTGTTGGAAGACAAGTGACAAAATCCATGTTAATTATTTTCCATAGTGCACTTGGACTTTCAATCTTTTGCATTAAGCCTGCTCCTCTACCAGTTAATTTTTAAGGTTTTTTGTGTGAATCACAGGAGTAAATATATTTTTTTGCATCCTCAGGCATAGTAGCCAACCAAGCAGTATTTTTTAATCTAATGATAGTTTTTTCTAAGTCAAAATGACCTGCTTATATATCATCATGACACAATTTAAGAAAAATTTCTATCATGTTTGGAGAGATTATTAACACATTATTTAATTTTCTTCTATAATAAATAAATCATCTTGCAAGGAAAATTTTCCTTTATCCAAAGCCTTCTAATACTTAATTGTTAAATTTTTTATTAAAGGTTTTATTTATGAATTTTTTGGATCATTAAGGATTGTAGATAATTTAGCTAAATTTTTATCATCTTTATATGATTCAAAAATAGTCTGAATTAATTCATCTTCCATATCAACTATAAATATCCCAAAGATATAGTTTATATCTTCTTCTGGTACATAAGCAGGATTAGAATCAGGATTTGGTAAAGTTAGTCTTGATAACATATCAAAATTTGAGTGTAATAACCCAGCTCTATGAGATATTGTCATTCTCCTTCTATACTCTTGAACTACAAGCTACCATATAAACATGTGTCTATTTGGCATTTTCATGTTTAATAATAATGATTATACAGCACTGAAATCAGTAATTAACTCAAAATTTTGGTCTTCCAAGTAATAGTGTAACTGTTTCAAAGCTCATATTACTGCTAAGCATTCCAATTGAGGTGAAAAATATTTTAATGCACTTGGTCTGAAGGTTCTTAAGATATAGAATATAACTACCTCTGATACCTTGTCCTTCATTATTTCTTTTTGATGAAGTACAGCACCTAATCCTACAGAGCTTACATAAGTATATAATACAGAAGGATTTGTGAAATCAGGTAATCCTAATATAGGTTCTGTTTCTAGACATTGTTTCCAAATATCAAAAACTTTTTCTCTTTCATCATTACAGATAAAAGCAACATCTTTTCTTACTATATTTGTTAAAGTTGCAGCAATTATTGTTACTTCTATATGTACTGTCTATAGTAACCACACATACCTATAAAGGATTGAATTTGGTTAACAGAAGTAGGTACACCAACATTTTGGATGGCTGCTACTTTATCTTAATCCACACAAATTTGTAGACCTGACACAACATGTCCCAGAACTTTCAAAGAATGAAAGCCAAATTTAAATTTTTGAAGAGCCAGATTCATATTAACATCATCCATTTTTGAGAAGATTTTATTCAGGTGTAGAATATTTTCATCAAAAAATTTTGAGAAAATAATGAGATCATCAATATATACCAATAACCACCCTTCCTTTTTTTCTTGATGGAGTGTGTTATCCATAACTTTTTGAAACACTGAAGGTGCATTTTTTGGAGCAAAAGGCATCCTTGAATATTGATAAATTCTCATATGAGTCGCAATCAAAAGAAATTTTTTTGATGAATTTCCAACAGGAATTTGATAATAACCTTTATTTCCATCTAGACAGCTGATATAAGTTTCTCCTTGTAAAGCTGCATTTATCAAATTTATTCTTGGTAAAGGATAAATATCATCAGCTGTGTAGGTATTTAAAGCTCTTTAGTCTCCACAAAGTCTAGCTTTATCTTTTTCATAAGATATTAGCACTGTCAAAATTACACAATACTTTGGAGTAACATCTACTTTTTCAATTATGCTCATATTTAAAAAAGTTTTAATGTTATCTTCAATATCTTTTCTTTTTGTAAGAGAAGCATGATAAGGCTTCTTATTAAGGCTAGTTAGAATATCCTCCAAATCACATGTTATTTTTAGTTTCATTTCATTTTCAACTAATCCCAACTCATGAATTCCATGTGCAAAAGCCATTGGAAAATATTTTACTAGGTCTATAATATCCTTATTTTTTTAATTCATTCAATTTTTCCCCAAAAGAAGCTTTATTAATTTTTATTTGAAGAGCACTTATTTTTCAGAATTTCTTCCTTTTTAATTGGATTAAATTGTGACATTTATTCAAAAGAGGTGAAATTTTTGGTCCAGCAGATAATACTTTAAATTATCTTTTACCATTATTTCCCATAGTAAAGCATTGGCTTGCCGGATCCAATTTTATTCCATATTTTGTTAGAATATAATTTCAAATAATAAACTAATTACTCAAATTTTCAGTGTTCATTACAATAAATGTACAAAATTCTCTAACATACCCATGAGTATGTTAAAAACAGCTGAAGAAGAATATTTCCTTCAGGTTTTAATATTGAGCCATATCCTCTCCAATTTCCTGAAGAAACAGTTTCTAGTTTACCACTATAATCATTATCAATATTCTTTAAAGCTGAAAAAGAAACAATAATTCCTCCAGCCTCTGAATCCAAAATATTTTCAGTGTTTACACCATTTATTAAAACAGGAACTTTAATATGAGTAATGATTACAGCATTATCAGTGAGATCCTTCATGACTTTAGAATCCTAAAAATTAGACAACATCCCTTCCAATAATGTTAATTCTTTATCAAAAAAATTGGATTTCTGTTTCTAACACAAAAACACTTTTTTCTTAATTAAAATAAAAATCACTTTCAATGTCTGAGGAATCATTTTATTTTTCATTATCTTCTGTTTCAGTTTTTTGTACAAGATTTATCTTTTTATCAAAGACATGACCCTTTTAAAATTGCTTTCCACATCTTATACAAGTATTTGTATTATAATTTTTAGAAGCAATTGGGGCAGAAGCTTTAACAAATTTATCAGGGCTCATATTTACATATTTTTGATAATCATATTGAATATTATACTTTTGTACACCACTCTTTGGTTCATATCTGTGGTTTAATAAAACATCATTAAAGATATTTTAGAAGTGAAAGTGTTAAAATTATTTTCAGACCTGGATACCACTAAGTATCTCAATTAATTTGGAATCTTAAGCAGAATTCTTTGCTTCCATAATTTAAAATACATTTTTGGATCCATGGATTTCAGTATTTTGGTTAGCTTCATTAAGAAAATTATAGGTTTTTTATAAGAATTAGAGTAATATTTACTCTCTTCTTATAATCTCAATTGGGCTGATTTAAATTTTGAACCACAAAATTGTTTTTCAATTAGGTTTTCCATTCATCCCATAAGAATTGTATGTTATCAATCAGAACTGATTTATACCACATTAATGCAACATTATTGAATAAAGAAATTGGGTTTTAAGTGACTTTTTCATCTTTTAATTTTTATGATTTTTTAAAATTATCAAATCTTTGAATAAAATTTTGCTAGTCTGAAGCAGCATCACCATCAAAAGATGGGTATTGAGCCCGGTTTTTGCCAATTCTTCTGATGATTGGTGAAGTCAGATTTTTTTAATTTTACCATTATTTAATAATTCTGAAGTCTTCTCAATATATCCAGAGAATTCTTCCTTTAATGAAATTTTAGAAATTCCCTCCATTAATTGTTTTTGAAACATTATCAAATTTTTTTTCCCTTAATTTCCCTTTTGAAGACTTGTTTTGAATATTTTCATTGGTCAGTTTAGTCAATTTATAAGAAAAATTTACATTTTTTTCTTCTAATCTCAATATGTTTTCTCTCATCATTGGGATCTCAGATAATTTCTCATTCATATTATTAATTGATAAAGTGTTTTTTTGTTTATTCATTTGTAATTTTTCAGTAAAAGAAGCTATTTGAGTTTTTATAGAATCTATTTCTTTGTTCATATTAAAAAATTTATCTTTTAAAGACTTATTTTCAATTTTACAAAGAATAAATTGTTTATTCATTTCATCAAAATTTTCTTTCATTTTTTGATAGACCTTATTCTTTAGAATTTTTATAACATTAAAAGTAATTTCAATACTAAAATCATGAAATATTTCTAATTGATTCAATCTTTTACCAAAGTTCTGAATTAAATTATTCATTCTATGGTTGATAATCAAAATTACATATAATTTATTACTCTCAAGCTTATCATAAGCATCACCAATGATTTTTGATATTTCCTCTAGACTTTTAACTTCAATACCAGAATCTTCATTTTATAATAAAGAAATATACTTATTAAAAGATAAAGAGAAACCATCATCAAAATGATTCACAATAGGATGTTAAAATGATTTTCTATCGATTTCAGTTGTTTTCCCATTAATATCACACTCACTTAAGTAAATTTTATCAGTATTTGAACCAATTAATTTATCTGGGGGAGTGATTACCAGGGTTTTAGAAGCATGTTTCCTTTTTTCTTTTTCTTTCCCCTTTAGGGATGGTTATGGCTCACTGGTATAGAAGAAGGCCTTGAAGGAACTGGATGGGGATTCTTGTTTTGACTTACCTAATTCTGGTTTTGCATCCTGTCCCAATTTGAGTCTATCCAGTCCCACTTTCATTTTTCCACTGTTACCATTTCTGAGATCTGTGAATCTTCTAGATGAGTAGAGTGATTTGATGGTGTTAATGGAGCCTGATTGTTATGGTTTGTGAAAAATATCTCCCATTAATTGATATTTATCATGAGTTTTACCTCTATAATTTTCACCTTGGCTTTGAGCTTCATCCACTCTTGCTTGCAATTGTTTACCAATGAGCAGATGTTGTTGATTTTATCCTGGCCTGACATCTTTTTTATTTTCAGTCCTAGTGGCAGGTTTTCCACAATCTTTGGAGAGTTGTGTTTCTCTAAGGGTTTTTCCATCTGCATGAATATATCCTGTATTATATTTTCTTTGAGTAATATTCTTAAAATCAGAAATACTAACTCTATAAGTTAAAATACTTTCTTTATAAGCATCCATTTTTATATAGTGATTAATTTATCAGAAAAAATTAATTCTAAAAAAAATAATTTAACTTAAAAATATAATTTTTTAATTATAAAAAATTTACTCACAAAATAATTTAATAAATTATTTTATTTTAAGTAATTTCAAATAATTTTCTTAAGTGTTATTTCTAACTCTCTTAATAGACCTGAAAAATTCAGTACAATAATAAATTAAAATTAATTATTGAGTTCTGAAAAATAAACAATTTTTATTTAAATTATTATATATATTTAATAAAATATTATTCATATATATAAATATTAAAATTCTAATATTAATATATATAAAAAATAAAATATTATATATAGAGAAATTTAAAAAAAAATAATGTGTCAGTAATTCTAGATAATAAAATTACTCTTTCAAAGTAAATGTTGAAATAATTAAATTGCTTTATAAGTTACTCAATACTATAGTAGATGTTAATGGTACAAATATTTTGTGGTATATATTCTAAATTTCTTGTCTGCAGTTTGAGTCACTTCCCCTAAAAATTTTAATGCTCACCCCAACACCTGTTAAATAGTATGTTAAGTGATTTTGAAGTTTGTTGTTTTATCACTACTTTTAGTTTCTTGCATTTTTTCTTTTGTCCTATTTTTCCAACCAAAATCTCTCAAGTCCTAACCACAATAGGACTGTCAAATGGAATCTTCCTTAAAATGATAGCATGTTTAACTTTGACTCCACAATCCTCTTCCATATGTAAGGTAAGTATTTCATCCTTTTGAATTTGGAAATACCCCCAATTTTAGACTTGTACAGTAAAAAGTGATAGAAAAATAATTTCATATAGGCTATAATAGCTGGGCAGGTAGACTTTAATAGTAATTAAGATTAATAATTTAATAATTTAGTGTATTTTACTTGTAAATTGAACAGTGGAATTACCAAAAAAAAGACTTTTATTAATGTATTAACTCTTTTTCAATAATAAATATTAATAGTTTTATTTCAATGGAAATTAATATGAATAATTTTTAAATAAAACTAAAGATTTATTTAATTTTGTGATATATTATTGGGTGATAAAAAAACACTTCAAAACCAGTATTTATAATAAAATAAAAGACAACATGAAATTTTTTGAAGTCAACAAACTAATTAGGGGGTACCAATGTTGGAAATTTTCCATTTCAAAATACCTCTTTTTTCCACCAAATCAACTATAATTATATTTTAAAACATGCCAAATTGTGCTTCAAAACTACCTTTTTGATGAGAATTAATGTCTTGTTTGTGGCTTACCTTTCATGTTGTGAAATACCTTTTAAATAATTATAAATTTCTAACTTTGATACCCCCTATTGATAAACTTAGAGATTTATTATAAAGTGTAATAATACTAATATAATTGTGAGAATAAATTAAAACCTTGAATAATATATCAATTTTTAGTAATATAAAAAAACTTCAATGAATTTAATAACCTTCAAGATTTTAGTTTATAGCCATTAACTTCAAATTTTTAATAATTTTTAAGATATAACAACCCCTTAAAGCTCCAAATAAATAGTAAGAACCCTCATTTTATCTCCCTGGACCCCCTCTATCCAGCTTCAAGCAAGGTCTGTGTCTCCAGTAAATACAATGGGCTAAGATCTAAAACTTTTCCCTGCTTAATTATAAGTCTAAAGAATATTTACTAATTTTATATTTATCTTTAATAATTTAATTAAACAACATAAACTTATATTACTTTTCTGAACAGAATATAATAAATTTAAAATGTAATAAAAAAATTTATAATTTTTTATTAATTAAATCAATAAGCCTAGTTTTCCTATAATAAATAAAATATTGGCTGCCAGAAAAACAAATGGAAAAACCATTTGATATTTTTCAAATAAAGAATTTCAAGAGGAAAATCCACAGAATTCTTTTAAAGAAGAGTTATTTTGTCTTGCATGGTAGGTTAGGATGAATATTACAGTAGATTTTAAGATAATCAACTGAATATGAAATTTTATTGTTGGACTTAGGATAAAAAAATTGTGCTTTAATAGAAGTTTTATTTCTTTTCTTCATGGTAAGAAGTTATATGTAAATTAAATGATTTAGAGTAGATAAACAAATTACTTGTATATGATGTAATTTTATTGTACATAATATATATGAAGTGAAAGTATAATAAAAGTATGATCTAAAACAACAAAAGGAAACATCTTTTGTAGGAAAGATGCAATACAACATGAGTTTTGTAGAATTCAAATAAATCACTGATAAGTAAGTTAAACTTTTAATATAAAATTAATTTAAATTGAATTTAGAAGATAAATTAAAGGATTGAATTAAGTTTTAATAAAATAATTTAATTTTTAAGTTTAATTAATTACAAAGTTAAAATATCTTATCCTTTAAAGTTGCAAGGAAATACTAAAGGCTCTTTCCTTGCTCTCCCTTTCCCACCTCTAGACCACTTCAAGCCAGGTATGAGTCCCAGTAATTAAATAGAATTAGAACTACAACTATGCCACAGTTTTTATACTTTTAATTCAATTAATTTTGGAAAAATGAAATAAAACTTTAATTAAATAAAAATGTTTGCATAAAAAAATAAATAACTTAAAGACTACAATGTAAATTGTAATATATAGTTATTAAATATAGTTACACAGTATAATACTTAAAGATTCTGAAATATTAATTTTATAATATTTATATATTTATACAGTTAATTAATTGAGAAACACATTAAATCAAACCAGTTTTACTATGTTAAATAAGTTACTGGCTGACACCTCCTCACCCTATAAAAATAATTAAAAAATGTTTAGATTTTTTTTCTTATATTTACTTAATAGAACTTTAAAATTGGAGATTTCTTTTTCAGGAATCCATCTATCAAACTCAGTTGTCTTTTCGTTTTGTCTTAATAAATAATTGGTTACCCTTTCTCTATTAAGATTTCTTTCATTAAAGATTTTTTTGATTTAAGCCTTTTCAGTTATTTCCAAAGGTTTAGATTTTGTTCTTCCCCTTCTTTTTTGAAATAAATCAGGTTTATTTGAAATATAAAGTTTTATTCAAGATATTGTAAATATTGCATGTTTTCTATCATATGGAGAATGTAATAAAACTTCAACAGCATTATTACAAATCATCTTTTTTACAACAAATGGAACAAGAAACAGATCTTTTAGTTTATTCTTACCTTTTAGGTTGAAATGCACTGTAGAAATAAAAACTTCATATACTTCATTATAAGCTCATTCTTTATGGTATTTAACGCATTTTTTCGTCCCATATTTATATGCATTTTCAATTCATTTTTGTGCATTATTTCTACATAATTTTTTCATTTGAAGAAAAGACTTAGTTCCAAGATGTATATCTAACCTAGGGTAAGTGTTTTTTATCAAACAGCTTTGATATTTTGGTACATATCCTAAACATAACTCAATTAGTTCTTTTTTAAGTTACTGAATGAACAGTACTGTTATAAGAAAATTTAAGGCCTGGAAGAAGTGTTCCCCAATCATGAGTATATCTATCATTATCCTTGAGTTCTAACCCAAAATCACAATATCTTTTTAACATGTCTTATAAGTTTTGTATCATCCTTTCAGCCAGTCTGTCATTTTGTGGATGATGTGCTGTAGAAAATTTCAAATCACAACCACAAATTTCCATTAAGGAAGTCCTAAATTCTGATGTAAATTTTGGGTCATTATCAGAGATAATATCTTTTGGAAATCCAGAAGTATTAAGCATGCGAGTCCACCATATAAAAGCTAATTCCTTTGTAAAAACTTCTTTTTGGGCAGGGAATAATAACACATTTTTGTAAATCTATCTACTGTTACCCAACAGAAGTTAAAGTGATCTTTACCCGCTTTTGGAAGGCCAGTTACAAAATCCATGTTTATTATTTTAAATGGTGAATCTAGACCTTCAATTTTTTGCATTAATCCTGATCTTTTTCCTGTCAATCTTTTAGATTTTTGGCCTTAATCACAAAATTCAACATACTATTTAGCATCCTCTGACTTAGTATACCAACAAGCAGTATTTTTTTATCTTATGATGGTTTTTCCAGGTCGAAATTCCCTGCTAATATGTCATGATCACATAATTTAAGAATAATTTTCTTCATTGATGATGATATAACTATTATATTACTAAGTTTTCTTCTATAATTTATTAAATCATCTTCTGAAGAAAATTTTCCTTTTTCCAAAGCCTTTTGATATTTTACTGATAAAGTTTTTATCAAATGTTAGAATGATGCATTTTTTGGATTATTAAGGATAATTGTTAATTTTTTCAAATTTTCATCATCTTTATATGATTCAACTATATTTTGAATTAATTCTTCCTTCATATCTACTATATATACTCCAAAAATATGGATAATGTTCCCTTCAGATACATAAGCAGGGTTATAGTCATCATTTAAAAAAGGAAGTCTTGATAACATATCAACATTAGAGTGTAGTAAACCAGCTCTAAAAAGAATAGTCATTCTTCCTCTGTACTCCTGAACTGCCAGCTTCCACCTAAACATATGTCTGTTTGGTTCTTTCATATCCAATAATGATTTTACACAACTAAAATCAGTGATTAACACAAATTTTTGGACCTCTAAATAGTAATGTAAATCTTATAAAGCTCATACTACTGCTAGAGATTCCAATTGAGTAGCACCACATTTCAATTTACTTGGTCTCAAGGTCCTTGAAATATTTCATATAACCACTTCTGACATTTCTTCTTTCACTACTTGTTTTTAATGAAGTGCATCTCCTAATCCTACAAAACTTGCATCAGTATATGATTCATAAGTTTTTGTAAAGTCAGGCAATCCTAATGATGGTGCTTTAATTTAACATTTTTTCAAATTCTCAAAAAAAATTTGTCTTTCATCATTCTAGACAAAAGAAAAATCTTTCTTACTGGATTTTTTAAAGGTTCAGAAGTTACTTGGTAATTTTTTATATACTGTTTATAGTAACTGCACATATCCAGAGAAGATTGAATTTGTTTAACAGAAGTATGAACTTCAACATTTTGTATGGCTGCTACTTTGTTTTGATCAACACAAATCTGTAACCCTGACACCAAATGTATCTAAACTTTTAAAGAATGAAAAACCAATTTAAATTTTTTAAGAGCTAAGGTCATCTTGATATTATCCATCTTTTTAAAGACTTTTGACAAGTGAATTTTACATTCTTCAAATGTTTTGGAAAAAATAATGATATCATCTATGTATACGATTAACCGTCCTTCTATAATTTCCTGATGGAAAGTACTATCCATAACTTTTTAAAATAAAGAAGGAGAATTTTTTGGACCAAAAGGAATCCTTATATGTTTATAAATTCCTATATGAGTAGCAATCAAGAAAGCTTTTTGTGATGAATTCTCAACAGGAATCTGATGGTAAACTTTATTTCTATCTAGACAGCTGACATACTTTACTCCCTGTAAGGATGCATGTTTTGAATTTTTTTTGATAAAGGATAAATGTCATCAACTGTATAGCTGTTTAATTCTCTGTAATCTCCAAATAGTCTTGCTATATCTTTTTCATAAGATATAAGTACAGGTGAAACTACACAATATTTAGGGGTAACATCCACTTTCTCAATGATATTCATTCATTAAAGTGTTAATATATTATCCTTTATATCTTTCCTTTTTGTAGTAGAAGCAGAATAAGGCTTCTTTTTAAACTAGAAGGAATAACATCCAATTCATAAGTTAGCTGCAGTTTAATCTAATGATTGACAACTAAACTTAACTTATGTTTACCATGTGCAAATGAGATTTTAAAATATTTCACAAAGATTACAATTTCTTGTTTTTCTATTCATTCAATTGTTCACCAAAAGATGCTTTCAAAATTTCATCATCAACATTGTTAATTTCTTCAGAAATTCTTCCTTTCAATTGAATTTCATTATTACAAGAAAAAATATTTGAGGAGGCATTTGGTGAAGATAAAGTTATTTTAAATTTTCTTTTACCATTATTTCACATTTTGAAACATTTATTTGCTGGGTCTAGTTTTATTACAAATCTTGTTTAAATGTTGTTACCCATTATAAACCAATTACTTAAATTATTATTTTCATAACAATAGAAGTAAAAACTTTTCTTACATACCCAAATGTATTTTTAAAGAAAACTGAAGTATAATATTTACTTGCAGGGTTCAAGACTGATCCATATCCTCTCCAGTTTTCTGAAGACACAGTTTCTAGTTTGCTCTCATAGTCACTATCTATTTCCTTTAAAGCTGCTAAAGATACAACACTTCGTATAGCTCCTAAATCTAAGATCACCTCTGTGTTCTCTCCATTTATTAAAACAGGAATTTTTATTGGTGTAATGACTATAGAATCTTTTTTGGTATCATTGATTATTTTTGCATCTTCAACATTAGACAATATTCCATCCATAATAGGTCAATTCTTATCTACATATTGGATATTATTTTCTAATACAAAGATGTCATTTTCTTTCTCATAAGAAATATAAATTTTAACATCCAATGATTCATTAAAATATTCTAATTGTTCAGGCTCACTTTTTACTACAAATTTTATTTTTTGTCACAAACATGACCTTTCTGTCATTTCTTTCCACATTTTACACAAGTATTTGTTGCATACTTCTTTGGAGAAATTAGTGCAGAAGCTTTTACAATCTTATCAGGAGTTTTATGTCCATATTTTTGATTGTTATTATGTTGCTGAAATTATTTTACATTTCCTCTTGGTTCATATCTATGATTTAATAAAACATTATTACAGATATTTATAAAAGAGGAAGTGTTATAAGTATTTTCAGACCTTGCTACTACTAAAACTTTTAATGAGTTTGGTAGGTTAAATAAAAAATTTTTTTCCCTAAATCAAAATCCATTTTTGGATCCATGGCTTTCAAATTTTTTGTTAATTTCATTAAAAATACAATGGTTTTTTCAGATGATTTGGAGTAATATTTACTTTCCTGTTACAGTCTCAATTGTACTAATCTGAATTTTGAACTACCAAACTGTTTTTCAACTAAGTGTTTCTGTTCCTCCCATGAGTATTCTTTTTCATCCATAAGAACAGATTCACGCCACATTGAAGCAACATTACTAAATAAAGAAATTGATTTTGAAGTAAATTCTTCACCTGGTAATTTGTATGATGATTTTAAATTATCAATTCTCTGGATGAAATGTTGCCAGTCTGAAGCAGCATCAGCATCAAAAAGTAGGATATTGATCTAACTTTGGCCAGTTCCTTTCATGATTATTAAAATTTGGTTTTTTATTAATTTATTTATTATTTAAAAACTCTGATATTTTCAATATATATAGTTAATTCTTCTTTCAAAAAATTATGAGAATGTTCCTCTTGAAATGTTATATTTGAAAAATTTTCAAATTGCAATTCTTTTTCTTTTCCTTTTGAAGATTTCCTTTGGATATAATCATTATTCCCATTATTCATTTTATAAGATAAAATTACATTCTCTTCTTCTAATATCAATATTCTGTTTCTTAATAATGGAATTTAAGATAATGCTTCACTTATATTATGAATTAGTAAAGTCTTTCTTTGTTCATTTACTAATAATGTTTCAGAGATAGAAGAATTTTGCTAATTCAAAGTAATTATTTCTTTGTTCATATTTAAAATTTAATTTCTTAAAGATTGGTTTTCATTTTTACAAAGTATAAACTGTTTATTCATATCCTCAACAGCTGTTTTTATCTTATGGTAGACCTTATTTCTTAAAATTTTAATAAGATTAGCAGTTATTTAAATACTCAATTCATGAGAGGTTTCAAATTGGTTTAATCTCTCATAAAATTTATGAATTAAATTATTCATTTTAAGGTTTATTATCCAACTTAAATCTAACTGATTTTTTTCAAGTTTTGTATAAGAATCATTAATAATTTTAAATATTTCACCAGGGTCTTTAAAATCAATACTAGTGTCTTCATTTGATAATAAAGCTACATTATCATTAAAAGATAAAGAAAATCCATCCTCCAAAGTAGTTATAACTGGAGCTTCTGATTATTTTCTATCATATTTAATTGTTTCCTCCTCCAAAGCACTCTCACCTATATAAACTTTATCAGTATTAATACTTGTTAATTTATCTGGTGGAGTACTTAGCAAGGTTTTATAGGCATACTTCCTTTTCCTTTCCTTTTCTTTTTAGGGATGGGGATGGCTTAATTGTATTGGAGGAGGCCTTGAAGGACCTGGTTGAGGAACTTGGCTTACCTGTCTTTAATTTTGGATTCTATCCCAATTTGTATTTATCCATTCTTATTTACACTTTTCCAAAGTTATCATGTCTGATGGTGAAGAATCTCTTTGATGAGTAGAGGGATATTATGGGTTGATTAGAATTTTATTGTTCTTGTTGAGATATATCACCCATTGGTTGATTATTTTAAAGAATTTTTCTTCAAAAATCTCCAGCCTTTCTTTCAAATTTTTCCACTCTTGCTTGTGGGTGTTTGCCACAGAGAAGATGCTGTTGATTTTTTCTTTATCTGTCATTTTTTTGATTTTCAAACCTGGTGGAAAGTTTTCTACTATCCTTGGTGAGTTTTTTTTCTCTGTGGGTTTGGCCTCCTGCATTACTATGACCTATGTTATATTTTCTTTGAGTATTATTCTTAAAATTAGAAACACAAGCACTTGAACTTACAATACCTTCCTTGTCTGTATCAATTTTACAGATAGTAAGATTAAAAAAAAATTATATCTAAAAAAAATTATTTTATTTTTTAAATATAATTTTTAAATAATAAAAGATTTAGTCACAAAAATAATTTAATTAATTATTTTATTTCAAGTAATATTAAATAATTTATTCTTAGTGTTATTTTTAACTGCCTTTACAGACCTAAAAATGTAGTACTATAATCAATTTAAAATTAATTATTAATTTTTGAATAAATAATTTTTATTTAAATCATTATATATATTCAAATAAAATATTATTTATATATAAAAATATTATTTATATATAAAAATATTATTTATATATAAAAATATTTTTTATAATATTAATATATATAAAGAGTAAAATACTATATATATCTATATATTTAAACATAAATAAGGTATCAATAATTCTAGATACTAAAATTACTCATTAAACATAAAGTTTGAAATAATGACAACATAATATAAATTACTCACTACTATAGTAGTGCTTAAAGCTACAACTATTTTTTAGTATATATTCCAAAAGCAACAATCCATGGTTCAAGCCTCTCCTGCAACCAATTTCAATTTTTGACTAGGCAACCATAAACTAGTTAGTGAAGTTAAATTGATGTTTGTTTTTTCACTAACTTTAGTTTTGATGTTTTTAATTTCACTCTTTTATGATTATATATCCTATTCCACATGTTCAGTCCACAATTAAACAGTCCAACCCTATTGTTCCTGACCCTTTGAAACACCCTATTTTGACTGCACATGTTTTTCCTGTGCTTCAAAATTTTGAAAGACCCTCAATTATTGGCTTGTTCTATAGGTGAGGATGAAAATTATGGTATATTTTAAGATAAAAAACTGACGATGGAATTTAATTGTTTGAATTAGGAAAATAGAATAGTAATTTAATAATAGTTTTATTTCTTTTCTTCACAGTTAGCAGCTTTACGTCAAATAAATGATTTATAGTTGATAAACAAATTATTTGTATATAATTTGATTTTATTGTATATAATATATATGAATTGAATGTATAATAGAATTATGATCTAAAACAAAATAAGGAAATATATTTTGTAGGAAAAACTTGATACAATGTGAATTTTGTTGAATTCAACAAAATCATTTATAAGTTAAAATTTTAATATAAATTTGATTTAAAATGAAATGAGAAGATAAATTAAAGGATTAAATTAAGATTTAATAAAATAATTAAAACTTTAATAAAATGAAATAATATATTTTTTAAGTTGAATTAATTTAAAAGTTAAAATATCTTATCCTTTAAAGCTCTAAGGAAATACTAAAGGCTCTTTCATTACTCTCCCTTTCTCTCCTCAAGCCAACTTTAAGAAAGGCCTGAGTCCCAGTAATTACATGGACTAAGATCTACAACTTTGCCATAGGTTTTTTACCTTTAATTCAACTAATTTTAGAAAAATGAAATAAAATTCTAATTAAATAAAAATGTTTGCATAAGCAAAAATAAACAACTTAAATACTACAACATAAATTAAAATTTATAGTTATTAAATATAGTTACACAATATAATACTTAAAAATCCTGAAATATTATTTTTATAATATTTAAATATTTAAGTAATCAAATAATTTAGTAATAAATTTAATCAAACCAGTTTTACTATGTTGAATAAGTTACTGGCTGAAAAGTTAAGTGGATATATTTTTAAAATATCAGATTTTTTAAATAATGAAAAGGTTTTTAAAAGACCTTATTTCAATAAACATCAAAAGATTTTGCCAAAATTAGATCAATACCTTTTTTAATGGTGATTCTGCTTCAGAATGGCAACATTTAATACAAAGGATTGATAATTTAAAACTATCATACAAATTACCAGATGAGGAAATTACTTCTAAATTAATTGTTTTTTATTTACTCATGTTACATTGATGTGGTATGAATCTGCTCTTATGGATGAAGAAGAGTACTCATGGGAGAAATGAAAACACTTAATTGAAAAACAAATTGGTGGTTCAAAATTAAGATTAGCACAATTAAGGCTGAATGAGGAAAGGAATTTTTTTTCAGAGAGGTCTTTTGGTGTAGAAGGTAATTCCAGAGGTCCAAAAGCGGTGAAGGTTAGGATAACTCAAGATATTAAGTATGGGGTATGTATTTAATTTCTATATTTTATTCAATTTAAAAGATAAAGAATTTAATTATTATTATTACTTTATGACTTAGAATATTTAAATTTATATACTAAGAAGCTTGTAATAGTAGTAATTGAATTTAATTTGTATATATAATTTAATTTAAGTAAAGAATTGAATGAATGAAACAGGAAAATTGAGGGGCCTTATATAGGCAAAGGAGAGAGGAAAAATATGGTACTTCATACTACATACAAGAACATAACAGTGAGAAATTACCAAATTTGTATTTCAAATTAAAATATTATTAGAAAGAATTTACTGTACACAGTATTTTCCTGTACATGTCAAGTGTAATAAAATATTTGATTTTTCATTCTTTTTTAGATGTCAAGAATTAATATTCTGTATTATTATATTTCAATCTACTTTTCAGCTTTAATGAGGACTCTGTCAAGGAGTAATAAAATGAGGAAAAAATTATAATAATATATTTAATTAATTTTAATTATTAGCTAATTAAAATATTATAAGTAATCATAAAGTAAATATAACTAATAATGAAATAGGTAAAGGCGTAGCTCTACTCTAGTAAATAATTTTAATTATTTACTGGGTAGGTCTAGTAGCCTGGCTGATACTCCTTCACTGCAAAAAAAACAATAAATAAATATATAGAAATGCTATGATTTTTTCTTTTTATATTTCTTTAGTTGAGCAGAAAGATTAGATATCTCTTTCCCAGGTATCCAAGAATCATATTCAGAAGATTTATTCTTGAATATCAATAAGTATTAAGTACCTTTTTCAGAAGTGAAAATTCTCTCATTTAGAATATTATTGATTTCTGCTGTATCAGTGATTTCTTTAGGAGTTTTTTTTGGTCTTCCCCTCCTTGTTGGGAATAAGTCACTATTGGATGTGTAAGGTTTCAAAAGAGATATTGGAAAAACAGGATGTTTTCTGTCATATGGAGAGTACAGGATAACTTCAACTGCATTATCACCAATCATTCTTTTGAGAACCAATGGACCTACAAAGGGGTATTTTAATTTGTTATTAACTTGAAAATTGAGGTGGACAGTATAAATCAGTACTTTATCACCCTTCTTAAAGGTGTATTCTTTATGGGATTTGTCCCACCTCTTCTCATATTCAAAAGATTTTTCAATAAATTTTTAAGCATGAATTCTGCAAAGTTGATGCATTTTAAGAAAAGATTTTACACCAGTATTTAAATCCAATTTAGGTATTTCATTATTGAGAATTCGGGAAGGAGTGTTTGGAACATATTCAAGCCAGAGCTCAAAAGGCTTTCTTTGAGTAACAGAATTAAAAGTTCTATTATAAGCAGATTCCAGACCAGGAGGTAGGGTGAAACAATCATGATTGAACCTTTCATTGTCCTTATACTCAAGTCCAAAGGCACAATACCTTCATATCTTGTCCTCTAAAGTCTGAATCATCCTCTCATCCAATCCATCAGTTTGAGGGTGATGGGAAGTAGAAAGCTTCATATCACAACCACAAAACATCCATCAGAGACATCCAAAACTCAGAAATAAATTTAGGGTCTCTGTCAGAGATTATGGCCTTTGAGAAACCAGAAGTATTAAACAGATGAGACCACCACAAGAAGGCTAATTACTTAGTGGATCATCTTTGTTAGTAGGAATGAACTTACACATTTTTTTAAATCTGTCCACAATAATCCAAAAAGAGTTACAACTGTCTTTCACAGAAATGGGTAGTCCTGTTACAAAGTCCATGTTTATAATATGCCATGGTGCATCAGGAGATTCAATATGTTGCATTAATCCAGCTCTTTTCCCCCAGTTTATCTCTTTGATTTCTGGCAAGAATTACAGGATCAAACATATATTTTGGTGTCTTCAGACATATTAGCCCACCAAGCAGTGTTCTTAATTCTAATCTATGTTATTTTCAAGATCAAAATGTCCTGCCATTATGTCATCATGACAAATTTTCAAGATGATTTCTTTCATAGAAGGATGAATAGAATTAACATTACTCAAAGCTCTTCTATAAAAGATGTAGCCTTCATCATTTGATAATTTTCCTTTGTCCAAAGCATTTTGGTACTCTGGTGTTTCAACTACCTTCTCAATAATATTCATTTTTAAAAGGCAGAGATATTGTCTTCAATATCTTTTTTCTTTGCGGGGGAAGCTGGATAAGGCTTTTTCTTTAAACTAGGTGGTATTTCAGTCAATGGACAAGATAATGAAAGCTTCATCTCTTCTTTGGCCAATCCTAGTTCATGTGACCCATGAGTAAAGGCCAAAGTAAAAGATTTTATCAACTGAATGATGGAATCTTTTTCCTCACCAGAAAGTTGTTCTCCAAAAGAAGCTGTGTCAATTTTAGACAGGAGAGCAGAAATTTCTTTTGTAGGTCTCTTTTTATATTGAACCACAGAATTACATGTGTTCAATACAGGTTTTATTTATTTTTTTGTGGAAAAAATTTTAAATTTTCTCTTCCAATTCAATCCCATTGTGAAGCATTGGTTTGAAGAGTAAAGTTTAATGCCAAATTTGTTTAATATATCATCTCCCACAATTATCCAATTTCTTAAGTTATTATTTTTCATAACTACAAAGTCACACATAGCTCTTACAAATCCATGGCTATATTTGAAAAATACTGTAGCCTTGTATTTACCAAAGGGGGACAAAACAGAGCCATAACATCTCCAATTTTCAGAAGTAATAGGCATAATTTTTTATTTATAATCCTGATCAACTGAAGCAAGTGCTTTTTCAGATACAACACATCCTCCAGCTCTAGAATCCAAGACAACCTCAATGTTTTCTCCATTAATCAAGACTGGTGCCTTGAGAGGGGTAATAATTACTGAGGTGTCCTCAAGATTTCTTATGATTTCAGCATCTTCAACTGTGGATAAATCATTTCTATCATTTTCAATATTATTTAAATATTGAATATCTTCCTCCAGCATAAAGATTTCCTGGTGAGATTCATAAGATATGTTGCTGGCACAGTCACTTGAAGTATCATCCTGTAAAACTGTGTCATCTGAAGGCTCCTCTGTTTTTTCAACAAGGTTTATTTTCTTGTCACAGACATGGCCTTTCTACCAAGGCTTGCTGCATTTAAAGCTAGTGTTTGTTGCATATTTTTTAGGTGCAAAATGGGAAGAAGGTTTACCAATTTTTTCTGGAAGTTTTTGTTGGTAGTTTGAGGGTTTCACCAATGAAGGTCTAGGGATGTACTTCCCAGATTCATACCTGTTATTCAAAATAAATTCATTACAAGAATTAACAAAAGAAGAAGGTTCACTTGAGAATTCAGTTCTAGCAACAATTAATTCTCTCAAAGACATTGGCAATTTATAAAGGATCCTGTCTTTCCGTAATTCATAAATCATGTTTGGATCCATTTCTCTTAGGATTTTCACTAGTTTCATAAGGAACTCAATAGGTTTTTCTTTAGAGGATGAGCTATATCTTTATTCCTCATACTGCTTTTGTTGGGCTAACCTAAACTTTGAACCACAAGATTGTGCTTTAATTAATTTTTTCCAATCCTCCCAAGAGTAATCATTATTATCCAAAAGGACTGATTCATACCTCATCAGGGCAACATTGGAAAACAAAGAAATTAATTTAGACACAATTTCTTCATCTGGTAGTTTATAAGAATCTTTAAGATTATCAATTCTGCACATGAATTTCTGCCAATCAGAGGAAGGGTCACTATCAAATTTTGGATATTGGTCAAGTTTAAGCCAATTTCTCTGATTTTAAGTAATTTTCTTTTGTCTTACCTGTTTCTGTGTAAGAATCAGCTGCAATTTTTGTAATTGAGCAGTAATCTCATTATTTAAACGATTTGTAGATGAAAAGGGTGCATCATCAATTTTCAATTGAACCTCAGAAATATCTACAGTTTTCTCTTGTACTAATTTTTCTTTAGAGGAGCTTGGCTCAGGTACATTTGGAGTATCCTGTTCAAAATATTCTTTCAGAAGAGTTTCAAAGTATTTTTGGTCATATAATAAAGAGGTCAATTGTTCTTCAATTTTGGTTAACCTAGTTTTAATCCTTGGAATACTAGTTAATGTCTCATTGATGGTAGCAAAAGATAATTGGTCCTTATTTTGTAAAGATGAATAATGATCGTTTAGTTTTCTCATGTTTTATTTATGATCTTCTAGTCCTTGGAAACAGATAGCACAGTCTCTTGCAATTTTGAAAGAACATTTTTAATATTTTTCTGCAAAGCAAGTTTCTTATTACTATTTTCATAATTTGCCTTGTACATAAATAATTCATGTGAAACCCTATTCAACTCACTTTTCAATGCCTGGTAACCTTTCTCAGTTAAAAAGCTATTAAATTTTTTTTAATTGTAGGTTTTTCATTATCTGATTTTGTCTGGTGTTAATGTCTCTCAATTATTGGTCATCAATAGCTTCTATATCAAGGGAATCTCTCAAGTTAGAGACAGAGTAATTCTTAAGAGTCTCATATACTTCAGGATTAATTGATTTATCTACAATAGCCATATCTGGATTTATCATTGAGTTAGCAATTAAATCTAAAATAGTGTTTACATGGGTAGAAAATTGATTATTTAGTCTGCTAGAACCAGCTTCTACTGGTCTCAAATTTCATCTCCCATCCCAGAGTTACCTTAAGGAACTGAATCAGTTACAAGAAAAGGAACTTGAGAGTCAATATAGGGTCTTACCATTTTTTTGGAAAAATTTGGATGTGTTTGTTTTTCTTTCTTCTTCCTCCTTGGTAAGGATGAGGAGGGGTTTTATTGAATTGTTGGGGCCTGGCTGGACCTGCTTGAGGAGTCTGTTGCATCTTCTGGGCTTGAAGTGAGTCCCGTTGAGTTTTCATCCAGTCCCACTGCCATTTTGACACTTCCACATTTTCTTGTTACTGAGGAGGAGCCACTTGTAGAGGAGTTTTTGCTCCCTTTTGAGTTTTCTTCATCTCTTGAAGAAAAGTCTCTATGCTTTTAACTCTTTCTTCTAGTAGTTCTCCCTTTGCCTTAAATCTGAGGTTCTCTGTTTTCAACTCCTTGATGTGAGTTGAAAGGTTGTTTACCTGCTGCTGTACTGGAAATTTTTCTATATTGAAGTCTTTTGGAAGTTATCCAGTAGGGAGTACCTGGGGCTTGGAGTCCTGGGGAGTTTTTTCTTTTTTTATCTTCACCTCCTGCATTTCTACATCCTGTTTGGTTCAATAATTTATTTGTTGGAGAAAATTTAATAGTAAAAGGAAAGCTTACAGAATTTTTGTCATAATCAATAAGATCCAACTCCTCTTCATGGGTGGTAGAAAAATATAAGTCAGCCATTATTTGAATAACTTGGGCTGAAAAAAAATATTTTAAGATTTTGTCAGTGATTATTTTTTCTTTGTTTAAAAATAAAAAATAAATAATATTAAAAATATATATATCAATTTAAAATTTATTATTAATTACTAGGACTATTATTCAACTGAAATAATTAAATAATATATTTTTATTATTTATTACCAGGACTAATGGTCAACTGAAATAATGAAATAATATATTAATTATCAGGACCAATAGTCAACTGAAAGAATTAATTAATAAAATTTTTAATTAAATATTTAAAATTATATTACCTCAAGGACTAAGAATAATTTTTGTTCTATCTTGGTCTACTAGGAAAAAATAATATATATATATATATATACCAGACACCTCCCCCTGTAATTTGAGCAAGTAAATGCCAATTACAGAGTGTAGAGTAATAAAAAGCAATACATACAGTATGAAATGTGCAGAGTGAGACCTACCAATAGTAACTGCTATAGTCACTACAAAAGTATAGGAAGTTTGATTCTATATAAGCCTTCAAATTTGGAGCAAGGCTCAATTCCTGGTTGTGGGAAAAAATACAGTCACATGCTTTTGAAGTTTGTTGTTTGTTGTTTTTCCAAAAATTGCTATAGTTGCTGGAGTCAATGGTCTCACAGAGTTGTTGGTGTCAAGATAATGATGGGTCAATTACAATTTGTAAAGGCACTCAGTTTTCAGAGAGGTCTTTTGGTCTAGAAGGTAATTCAAGCTGTTTAACGGCAGTGAAGGTTAGGATAACTCAAGATTTCAAGATTTGAGGTACATATTTAATTTTTATATTTTACTCAATTTAAAAGGTAGATAATGTAATTATTATTAATTTATGACTTAGAATATTTAATCTTATATACTAAGAGACTTGTAATAGTAGTAATTGTATCTAATTTGTATATATAGTTTTAATGTAAGTAAAGAATTGAATGAATGAAACAACAAAATTAAGGGGCCTTATATAGGCAAAGAAGAGAGAAAAAATATGGTAAAAAATACTACATATAAGAACATAAAAGGGAGAAATTACCACAATTAAATTTCAAATTAAAATATTATGAGAAAGAATGTACTGTACATGGTATTTTCCTGTACATGTCAAGAAAAAGTAAATTTGGTTTTCAATCCTTGAAAGTCCTTGGCCATGTTGTGTCAGGCTTACAAATTTGTGTAGACCAAAACAAAGTTGCTGCCATTCAAAATGTGAAAGCACCAACTTCTGTAAGATAAATCCAAAGTTTTTTGGGTATGTGTGGCTATTATAGACAATATATTAAAAATTATCAGGTCATAGCCTTGCCTCTGTCACCGGACGACCTACGCACAAGGTCGAGGATGTTCCTGAAAGTGAGATGAGGGATTTAGAAACTTCTTCGAAGCACAGAGGAATGATTTGAGGAAATGGTTCGAAGGTCACTCGAAGTAAGAGCTACAGGTTCGAGGTTTGTTCGAGAAGAATTATAAACTAGTTTCAAAGGTAATAGGAATTCTTAAGATCTCACGAAGGGTTGGAAACTCAATAATCAAAGATTTAGGATTTAGAAATGAATATTGAGAAAATGAAAGAAAGATACAATAACAATGATTTAACTTTAAAGGTTTACCACTATTAATGTAAATACAATTTTATAATTTAATTCTGAGGAATATCGAACCAAATACCCAACCCCTTTTATATCCTTTGTTCCTCCTCGCATTGACCTCCCTTCCATCGCACCATTCCCATTCCATTGACCATTACTAACATACACTTAGACCCTCTTCGCTAAATATCCGTCCATGCTCAATTTACCCCTTTTTAATTAATTAACAAAACTTTAATGAAAACTACTACTGTACTATTTCGTTGAACCTAGCGCTGTGCTTCGCTTATTGAAAAGGACTAAGGCACCCTATTGGGAGATTGACTAATTTAGATTTAGAGTTTAGGCTAGCGCAGTTAAATAGTAAGTACACAAAGGAAAATTGCAGTTGCTATGGAGAATTGCTTTCTGCGCTTCGAGTATAGATTTAGGACTCAATAATATTGATTAAATGAGCTGCTTTCGCCTCAAGTGTCACGTGGCGCGTGACAGCCTCTTACAAAACTGACCAGAAAAGATGTTGCCTTTCTCTGGAATAATGACTGTCGAAAAGCTTTTGATACATTAAAAATTTACTTAATGACAGCCCCTATATTGGCTCTTCCAGATTTCAACAAACCTTTTTTCCTATACACAGATGCTAGCTTTGTTGGTCTGGGTGCTGCCCTTCACCAGAAACAAATTATAAATGATAAATCCTCAGAGGTTGTAATTTGTTATATTTCAAGAACCTTGAGAAATAGTGAATTGAAATATGGTGCCACTCAATTAGAGTGCTTAGCAGTTGTTTGGGCTCTTGAGAAGCTTCATTACTATCTAGATGACCAAAAGTTTGAATTGGTAACTGACTTTAGTGCTGTGAAGTCCCTCTTAAACCTTAAAATACCTAACAGACATATGTTCAGGTGGCAACTTGCTGTTCAAGAATACAGAGGAAGGATGACAATTATCCATAGGGCTGGAAATGTTCACTCCAATGTTGATATGCTCTCCAGATTGCCTCTGCAAAATAATGACTCAAATCCTGCTTATGTACCTGAAGATGATACTGTTCATATCCATGGTATATTTATAGTTGATATGGAAGAGGAGTTATTATAATTAATTCTGGATTTATATGATAAGGATTCTGATTTAAATAAATTATTTACTATCTTAAATGATCCTAAAAATGCTTCTATTCAGGCATTGATTAAAACTCTTCCTGCTAAATATCAGAATGCTTTAATTAAGGGAAAGTTTTCTATTGAAGATGGATATATTTATTATAGAAGAAAGCTTACTAATCACCACACAATATGGGGGGCAGACTTGCTAGCGAGTCCGCAACCTTGGACCCAAACTCACCATAGATTGAACACACATTGAGCTATTGATAAAGGAACCATACAATCAGGGATGAACACCACTCAGCAGAACAGTTTTAGGTGGGTGTTCAAGTAGAGTTCATTATGGGTTCAGTATGAGTTCAGTCTGAGTTCCATCTGAGTTCCATCTGAGTTCAGGTTGAGGACTTGCTAGTAAGTCCACCCCCTATATTGCGTAGTGAATGTAATTGTAATTTCTCCTTCTATGAAAGAAATTATCCTCAAACTTTGTCATGATGACATATTAGCTGGTCATTTTGATCTTGAGATGACACTAATTAGACTCAAAAACACTGCTTGGTGGGCTAATATGTCTGAAGATGCAAAATTATATGTTGAATCTTGTGATTCATGCTAGAAATCCAAAAGAATGACTGGTAAGAGAGCAGGGTTATTGCAGCAAATTGAAGCACCTGATGCTCCCTGGCAAATCATTAATATGGATTTTGTCACTGGTCTTCCTATTGCAGGTAAAGAAAATTATAATTCTTGTTGGGTAATAGTGGATAGATTTACTAAAATGTGAAAATTTGTTCCCACCCATAAGGATGTCTCCACCAAAGACTTGGCTTTCTTATGGTGGTGTAATATGTTCAATATAGTTGCATTCCCTAGAGCCATTATATCTGACAGAGATCCAAAATTTACATCTGAATTCTGGATGTCTCTAATGGATATATGTGGTTGTGAATTAAAATTATCTACTGCTCACCATCCCCAAACTGATGGTCTAGCTGAAAGAATGATTCAAACTCTAGAGGATATGATTAGAAGGTATTGTGCCTTTGGATTGGAATATAAAGATAATGACAGATTTACTCATGACTGGGTCACCTTATTGCCTGGTCTTGAATTTGCTTATAATAGCACTGTTCACTCTGTTACTCAAAAGAAACCTTTTGAGCTTTGGCTAGGTTATGTCCCTCATACTCCTGCTCAAATACTCAATATTAAATTGCCTAAATTGGAATTACACCCTGGTGTCAAATCTTTTGTTCAAATGCAACAACTGTGCAAAAAACATTCTCAAACTTGTATTGATAAAGCATTTGAATATGAGAAGAAAAGATGGGATAAATCCCATAAAGAACACACATTTAAAGAAGGTGATGAAGTGTTGATATCTACTGTCCACTTCAGTTTACAGGGTAACAACAAATTAAAAGATCCTTTTGTGGGCCCTTTTGTTGTGAAAAAAATGATTGGAGATAATGCAGTTGAAGTTGTGTTATACTCTCTGTATGATAGAAAACATCCTGTTTTCCCCATTTCCCTGTTAAAACCTTATACTTCCAACAGTGACTTATTTCCAAAAAGAAGGGGTAGACCTAAGAAGAACCCTCAGGAAGTCACAGAAACTGCAGAAATTGATAAAATTCTCAATGATAGAATTATCACTTCTGAAAGAGGTACTGAGTATTTATTGAGATTTAAAAATAAGTCATCTGAATATGATGCATGGATACCTGGTAAATAAATTTCAAACCTTCCTACTCTATTAAAAAAGTATAAAAAGAAAAAATCATAGCATTTTTTTTATTGTTTTTTTTGGAGTGAGGGAGTGTCAGCCAGGCTGTCCCAGGAGCCAAGTAAGAAACATACAATTTTATTGGAGTTAATAAATGACATAATAATTGCAGCTTATGTATATATATTAAATTTATATTACATAATAAATTATATTAAAATATTATTTTATGATTAAAATAAATTATATTAAAATATTATTTTATGATTAAAATAAATTTTATACTAATTTTATTATCATATAAATTAAGTATACAGTAAAATAATTATTATATTCCATATAAAGAGGTGTTATGTGTATTTAATGAATAATTAATTAATTACATGTTGATAATATAATTATATCTTATTTAATTATCTTATATTGTAATTAAATTAATTTTAAATTTAAATATATAATTGAACCCTTTTCATATTCAAAATTATCCATAATTATTGACGTTGTTTTTTGACCCTTATTTGTGATGAATATTAAATGCATTATAATAATTATAATAAATTTAAAATTCTAAATTTGGTTCAGTAGAAAAATTAATTACTTGTTTCAACTAGTTATTACATAGTCAAAACAATTTATTAATTTTCTACAGACTAACACTAAAATTGATTACAATATTTTGTTGCCTCAAAACATTCCATTTGCTTCACTTAAAAAATCTATAAAAAATATTGTTATACTTGATTTGATTACTTTTTCACATGGTTCTCATGTCTCAGAGATTGTTTAATTACTCACTAAATTACTTAAATGATTTGGGAAATGGTTGCATGAAAATTGTTTTCTTAATTGGGATTTTAATTACTTGTTTCATCTTTTTCTCTCCATTGTTATGTTTCAATTATTTTCTTTTATCTTTTTGTTTCATCCTATTATTATTTTTTATATACTCAGTGGTAGCGCCTCATTGGTCCCTTTGCCTATAAAAGGCCTTGTGTTATTTCATTTATGCTCATCACTTACTACTCAACATATTTTTTAATTACACTATAAAATTCATTTTATTTACAACTATTTAAACTGCGCGTCTGCCTATTTAAGTAATAAAATAAAATATTAAAGGTTGTGATAAGAATATTTTAGTATTAATAGTTGATAATTGAACAGAGAGAATAAAACCGTACTTACTTTATTAACCACATTGATCCCCGTCCATCTTTATTAAAAATCTTTAAATTTTTCATATATTTCTTTATTTCAGTTCCTTTTTATTTCCCCTTCTACCTTCTTTTTTCACCTTCTTCTAGACAACTGGCCGACATGAATCATCTTGATGGGGAAATTTTGAAAGCTGCTTTTGTTGAACAATTGAATGAAAAAGAAAAACAAGAAATAATAAAACTTTTAAGATCTTTTCCAATGTATTTGGCACATGGTAAAAATTAGTTAGGATTAGTTTTAAATAATAAGATGAAACTACAATTAACTTGGGAATTAGATGGGATTCACTCTCTTCTTCTCCTACAAAAAGGAAAGATATTGAGGATTATATCTTAACAATTTTGAAAATGAATCTCATTGAAAAAGTGGATTTTACCCCTAAATATTTTGTAATTTTACCTGTACTTATATCTTATGAAAAATATATAGCAAGCCTATGTGGTGATTACAGAGCATTAAGCACCTATATTGTTGATGACATTTATCCTCTTCCAAGAATAAGTTCAATACATGTAACCTTCAGGGAGCATATTATATCAGCTGTATAGATAGAAATATAGGTTATCATCAGATTCCTGTTGAAAAATCATCACAAAAAGTTTTCTTGATTGCTACTCATATGGATATTTATAAATATATAAAGACTCCTTTTGGTCCAAAAAATTCTCCTTCTTTATTTTTAAAAGTAATGGATAGTACTTTCCATCAGGGAATCATAGAAGGATGGTTAATTGTATACATAGATGATATCATTATTTTTTTAAAAATATTTGAATAACACATAATTCACCTATCAAAAGTCTTTAAAAAGATGGATGATATCAATATGAATTTAGCTCTTAGAATTTAAATTTTGTATTCATTCTTTAAAAGCCTTGAGACAAGTGGTGTCAGGGTTACAATTTTTTGCAGATAAAACAAAGTAGCAGCCATAAAAAATGTTTGAGAACCTACTTCTGTTAAAAAATTCAATTTTTTCTTTGTTATATGTGGATACTATAGACCGTATATAAAAAATTAACAAGTAGTTGCTGCACCTTTAACAATTCTAGTTGGGAAAGATTTTCCTTTTATCTGGAATGATGAAAGACAAAAGACTTTTGAGACTTTGAAAAAAAGTTTAATTACAGCACCTATATTAGGATTACCTGATTTCACTAAACCTTTTGTAATATATAAAGTTACAAGTTTTGTAGGATTAGGATCTGAACTTCATCATAAAAAATTGGTGAAGGAAAAAATGTCAGAAGTTTTAATATTCTAAATTTCAAGAACCTTGAGACCAAGTGAATTGAAATATGTTGCAATTTAATTGGAGTGTCAAGCAGTAGCATGGGATTTAGAAAAATTGCATTAATATTTAGAGGACCAAAAATTTGAGTCAATGACTGATTGTAGTGCTGTGAAATCATTATTAAATATGAAAAAAAAAAACACATATGGTCAGGTGGAAGCTTGCAGTTCAGGAGTACAGAGGGAGAATGACTATTTTTCATAGTTCCGGTTTAATACACTCTAATTTCAATATGTTATCAAGACTTCCTTTACCAAATTAGAACTCCAACCCTGCTTATTTACATGAAGATAATATAATTCTTTTTTTTGGTGTGTATATAGTAGATAAGGAGGAAGAATTAATTCAAACTATTGTTGAATAATATTTCAGCCCACCAATACACACATTCCCACAATCCACTGCATATCAGACCCCTTTTCCCCCAACCCCACATAATCCTAGAATCTCCCTCAAATTTATATATTCATCATCACTTTAAGTCTTTCCATTTATTATTTTTATTATCACCTTATCAAGCTCATTTTTTTATTCTTTTTTTCTCTCACAGTTTTTTTTATCTCAAATGATAGAATATAGATTAAATGTGTACCCGTCTTTCATTTTTTTACCTTTTTTGACACTTCATTGAATTGGGGTTTTCATGGTAAAATTCTTTAAAACATATTGATTCATAAGAGGGTTTTGTGACAGTAAAGGGGAAGTATTGAAATTTTCCAACTCATTAGGTCTTTATGAATGATACATGGAAGAGTCTGTTTCCATGTGGTAAGAATCGATATATTCAGTTCCCTGGAAAAAACTCATTTTCCCACTATGGTAAGATATTTTGGTGTATGGTAAGTATCATATTGGTTGATCTGATATCACTTATTAAAAGGATGAACAAAAAACCTGCTGAGAATATATTGCATAAGGATGCACATGACCCAAATCATATTTTTTTCAAATCTGCTACTTCCTGAGAACAAGAGTCATCAAATGGAAAAGATAATTCCATTTGTGTTCCTATTCTACCATTATATGTGTTTTAGTAGATTTTAATAAATTAATTCCACATTGATATACACTAAAAAAATGGAACTTATTTGATCTGTTTGAAATGCATACAAACTGTCTTGATTTTTTTTCTGGAATGTTTTTTACTCTTTGCGCAATTACTTTGCACTGTGATTCCATCCACAATATTTTGATGTATAAGAGAGCTTTGAGGAAATAGTTAGGTAGGAGTTTTACCTTCAAAACCTCTATCTGTGCCAGAATGATATGTAGTAGAGCTTGTCTCTGTTGAATGAGAATCAAGTGATTTTAATTCCTGATCCAGGTTGATGTTACCACCATGTGAAACACTTTGAATGTATGGTTTAAAACGGTGATTCTAGAAGTATCCTTGAGTGATCCTATATTAATAATTAAAAAAGAAATAACAAAAAATTTCAGAATGTGGTACACCAAGATAAATATATTCTGAATTTTATTGAATAAGTTTTGGATGATTCATATTAAAAATTAAAGGTGATGCTACTTTGGCACTTTTGGGAAGAAGTAAGGGTTTGAGTATGATGTTAAGGGGCACTTAAGACTTTATGCACATTACCAGAAAAAAAACATGGGCACCTGATAGCAGGTTCCAATCCCCATCTTTGACTTAACTCAATTTCAGCTCAGCTTTAATTCTTTTGGAAAGACTGTGCACTAAAAAATGATCACACTAGCTCATGCAACATCAAATCAAACTTACTCTTAAATCAAAACTGAATATAGGGATAGGCACCTGCTAGCAGGTGCCACTTGATTTTTGGGGGTGCATGGTACTGTGCATGTATAAATTTACCCTTAAGGATTAGGTGAAGATAAATTTAAGGTATGGGCATTTGTGTACCTAATTCTGACTAGTCACATTAAGGGAAAGAAGTTTCTAAGGGGCTTGGATGCACCCAACAGATGGGGTGTGTAGGGAAAAGCAGAATGTTGAAGTATACCATTTAATGGGGTATGTAATTCAAATTTTAATGACCTACTTGGTACCTTTTTTGAGGCTCTCTTGATGGCATATATGGTAACTTTTGATACCCCTTAATATGTTGACTCTTTTTATTCTTTCCAAAAATCTAAAAAATTAACTTGAAAAAGAGCAGGATTAATGCAGCAAATTTAAGGTCCAGATTCACCATGTAAAATAATAAACATGGATTTTTTAACTGTTCTTTCAACAGCAGGAAAGGTAACTTTAACTCATGTTGGGTAATAGTAAATAGATTTACAAAGATGTGTAAATTTATCCCTTCCCACAAATATTTTTCTACTAAGAAATTAGCTTTTATATGAAGTACTAGCATGTTTAAACCTTCTGGATTTCCGAAAGCTATTATCTCTGATAGAGACCCAAAATTTACATCAGAATTTTGAACTTCCTTAAGGGATATTTGTGATTGTGATCTAAAATTTTGCACAGCAAATTATCTACAAACTGATGGATTGGCTGGAAGCATGATACAAACCTTAGAAGACATGATAAGAAGATATTTTTCTTTTGGGAAAGTATTCATAGATAATGATAGATATACTCATGATTGGGTAACACTTCTTCAAGGCCTTGGATTTGCTTATAACGGTACTGTTCACACAGTAACTGATAAAAGACCTTTTAAGTTATGTTTAGGATATGTAACAAGAACTCTAAGCTCTTTGATAAAAAATATTACTCAGGTTAGATATACATCCTGGTGCTAAGTATTTAATTTAAATTCAACAATTATGTAGAAATTATGCACAAAAATTCATTGAACATGCATATCAATATGAGAAGAAATAATGGGATAAATCCCATAAAGAATGTACTTATAAGGAAGGGGATAAATTTCTAATTTCTAAAGTGAATTTTAACTTACAAGGCAAAAATAAATTCAAAGATCCATTTATTGATGCTTTGTTGTAAAAAAGATGATTGTAAATATTTCTGTTGAAGTTCTATTATATTCTCCATATGATAGAAAGCTTCCAGTATTTCAAATATCTTTAATAAAGCCTTAAATTTCAAATAATCCTGATTTGTTTCCTAAATGAAGTAAAGACCAAAATCTAAACCTTTGGAAATAAATGAAAAGGCTGAAATTGAGAAAAATCCTTAATGAAAGGATTCTTACTAAAGAAAGGGGAACTAAGTATTTATTAAGATATAATGGAAAACCTGCTGAATTTTATTGATAGATTCCTGAAAAATAAATCACCAATTTAAACATTCTATTAAAAAAATATAAGATGAAAATTTAATATTTTTTATTATTTATTTAGGGTGAGGAAGTTTCAGCAAGTAACTTATTTAACATATTTAAACTTGACTGATAGAGTTTATAACTCAATTTTTAATTCTTAAACTAATATATGATATTTTTTAATTATATTATTTTAATTTCTTTAAGTATTTTATTTTATTAATTCAAACCTTTTTATTAAATTATTATTCTATTCTTTTTTCTTAAAGTAATTAAATTAAGTAAAATAAATGAAATAAAATTCTGGAAAAAACTGTAGATCTAAGTTGATGGAACTTTTGGGACTCAGACTCTGCTTAAATTTAGCTAGAGGGGGGCCAGGGAGAGCAAGGAAAGGGCCTTTAGTATTTCATTGGAGCTTTAAGGGATTCATTTAGATTTAAATTTTATTTTAATGAAACTTAAATTTTATTTACTTTATTCAACTTAATTATTCAACATTTAATTTATCTTCTCACAATTATTTTAAATTACTTTTAAATTATAACTTAAGCTTCTTATCAGTGATTTTGTTGGCTTCAACAAAATTGATGTTGTATTTACTTTTCCTGTAAAAGGGGACCACTTTTGTTGTTTTATAGAATCTCAATCCCATAACAATTTATATTCTTATTATTTATCATTAAAAAAAGTTTAATACAAATCATAATTTATTTATTTTATAATCAATTTGAGTTTTTAAACTGTTCAACGTGAAATAATAACTGAAAAATTTATTTAAATTACTATACTATTCTCAATAAACTAAATTCTCTACTAAAATACTGTTCTATTCTTTCTAATTTATTGTGTAAAATCCTCTCTACATACTATAAATGTCCAAAATAGGCTTCTTTTTTGATAAATTTTGTGCCTCTCTCCTGCTGCTTTCTTCCTCTCTTACTTTCCTCATTCTCTCCTTGTCCTTCTCAATTACTCATAACATTCAGTGAACCATAAAAAAAGAAAAGATTCTTACACCTGCTAGAAGGTGTCCCCCCTCAATTTAAATACCATATTTCAGAGAGGAGTAGGAATATTCTCACAGATTCCTAACTCTTCTTTAAGGTGATAACTGATTTGGTGCTTAAATAAAAATTAGAGTGAGATATGGTACTTATTAGAAAAAAACATGTTAAATTTAAATTTCTTTAGTTTTGCTAGTTTTACTTTAATCTTGAGTCTGAATAGCTCCTTAAAATCAAAAATCATAATATTGATTTTTCTATATCTTATAAACATAATTTTAGCTAAAAATGTGAGTGAGATATGGCACTTATTAGTAAAAACCTTATTTCAACTCAAAATGGCTTAGGATTGTCTAATTTTACTTATATTAAATATCTGAAAAGCTCATTAAACTTTAAAGCATCATTTTAATCTTGATATACCTTTACATGATAATTGTATTGGAAACTTTTAGTAAAATATTATTAATTTTGAGAGAAAAAAATGAAAAATCACTGATTTAAGTGTAACTCTAGCACCCATTTTTGAAATAAGAACTGATTGGTAAGAATTTGTTTCTGATTTGTGTTTTTATCCATACTTAGGAATAATATAGACCTTCCAACTCTGAAACCCCATATTATGATTCCAGAGCTCTAATTATACCATAATTAAAAAATTAATGTCATTTGAGTTTTTATTATGATGTTAAATAACATTTTAAAAAAATGAGGAGCTGTTTCTGAGGATAGTACAAGAGAATTATGAATTAATATACTTTTAATTTTTATATATGAAAAATAGGAGGTGTCATAGTTAGAAATTTAGCAATTAAAAATCAGCACCAAATATCAGAATCTCTCCCTTCCTTCTCTCTCTTTTCCCACTGGTACAGTTTTACATAAATTTTTAATCTGAATAGCTAATTAGATTCAAAATCATCATATTAATCTTCCTATAAATTAGGGGGTATCAATGTTAGACAATCTGCAATTAAATTAATTGCAGATAAAAAATTCTTATACCCCAATTATATTCCACAAATATTGTTGAAAATAATGGTGTTATTAGAAATTTTATTTGTCAATTTTAACCTCTTACCTGGAATTTTTATCCTCTATATTTCTTAACCACATCTTAGAAAAATTTCTGGATATCACAGCTTCTCTACAATGTTATGTGCTCTAACCCTTATCCCATCCTGTCTATTCCTTCTATCTATTAATATCTTGCCCCATCTCATCTGCTCATTTTTCTCCTTTTCATCCCCAAATATCTTAACATGCCTTTTCATCACATATTTTCTCAAAGGAGTACTTCTCCCACTTCTTCTTAAAATCCAGCTTCTTCCACTTTCCCCTAATCATATAAGAAATCAAAGACCATTCAACTAAAATATGATTATCACCTCATACTTATCAGCTGGCTAAAAACTAAAAATAATTATTATTCTTTTTTAGTATTATGAATAAAATTTAAGTAGGATGGCCCCCCACATCAAAACTCAATGGCTATCTTCTAATGGCCAAAAATTCAAGAAGTAAGACAAAGGGGAGGATCAGTATTTTTCCAAAACAGATGTCTGAATTATTCAAGAACTATTAAGTCAAATACAAGAAGTCTAAGACTCTTCTACTGGTTTTGGTATTACTGATGTTGATATCAATAAGGGAACCAAATTGATAAACAATAGTTTTAATTATTTATGTCCTTAATATAAATAGATAGATTCTATATTTTGATTTCAAGATTATTTTAATCCAATATACATGTTAAATGGAGAAGATGCTATCTCTGAAAATCTTATCAAGAGAAATCTTTTTTAATTTTCTTCCTCAACCCAAGCCTCTCATTTTTTGAATTCAACCAGTCAAGATATCTTTACTATATATCCTTATGTTGATACAAAAGAACCCAATCTAACTCCAGTGAGTTATTTTAGTCTATTTATTACTCATTTAATTTTCTTCTTCTTATTTTTAAAAAGGCTGATGAAAAAACTCAGGTGCCTGAATCAAGTGACTCTGAAGCTATCAACAATGACCATGATGACAAAAATATACCAAAGTCCTCCAAAAAGAAGCAAAGAGATTTTAATACTCTGAATTTCAGCAGTAAAAGAAGACAAAAAAGAGACAGTACACCTCAAATCTGTATTACTTCTATTAGAGAATTTTTAGAAGAAATCTGATGCTGGTAAGTGATAGGATACCTCTTAATAATTTATTCTACATTTATTTTATTTTTTTATATTTCTTAATACTCTAGGTAAATTCAAAGTTGCGCAAGAGACTCATAAATTTCAAAAGAAACAATATGACCTCTTTTTATGGAGGGAGGATAAATTAAAACACTTGAAGGAGACAAAATATGAGCTCTCCTTGCAGAGGGAGGGAAAAAAAAGATTTGGAGGAAAAGAAATCTGAGCTATCTCTAAATATTAAAAAACAAAATAACAAGGAGAAATCTCCTGAGTGCAATTTCCTATTGGATAAGATGAAAATCTTGAAGATGGTTCTAAAAAGAATTTTTTCATGATAGTGTGTTAAAGCTAATAAATCTATTGACAAAATTGAATGCTTAATTTAAATTTCTGATGACTAGTTTTTTTGTTTTATTTCTCATTTAAATTTTTCCACATTTTATGTACATTAAACTATTTCATGATTTTTGTCTATTTCATTACTTTTTCAATAATCATATGAATAACTTATCAAGATATGTAACAAATTTATTTTATAATATTCCTAATGTCAAATTTGACATACTATTTTTTACCTCTTTGTATTTTCATATCAAATTTTTCAAATTTTCAACTCAATTCAATTAATTTGCATTTCTAAACAGCGCTAGGTCAGCCAAATTCTATATCTGTTTTGAAAATTTCGAAATACCCCCCTCCTACCCCCCCCCTGCATTTTATTGAGGCAAGGGGTGGGTATCACCAATATTTATACTAGTCATCAATTTTGCATGTGAGATTTAAAATTTTGGCAATAACCCCCCTTAATTTTATTGATGTAAGGGATGAAAGACACCAAATATAAATATAATTAAATAAATTTATAAATAAATAACTAATATATGTCAAATTTACTACTTTAAATTAATGAAAATTCCTCAAACCAAAATGCAGATCAAGTATAGAAACAGAAGTTTGGGAAATTCCCCAGGTATAGGCTAGAGGAGCCCCATGAAAAAATTTAATGTTTTCATGATTACCTGTTATACAAAACAAGATTGTTGGCCCATTAATTTAGTACATTAAATTAAAATATCAGAATTAATTAAAAATTTATGAAAGAATAAAAAATATTTGGTGACTCTACTATTCCACTTAATTTTTTATCCACCTAAAGTTTTATTGAATATATTGCTTTTACCTTCTTTTCATAACTTGTTGATTTGTTGAATTAACCTTTAACTTACTTGAAAAGAGCATGTTAAATGAGTGAAGGGTTAGACATATGAGAATGGTAAGAAAAAGAAAAACACCTTGATCAAAGTTCAGAATGATAAGCAGAGAGAAAGGTAGTTGGAGGAATCTGGAAGGATAAATCCATGATGTTAGAACTATGATATGAATTATGAAATAAATTAAAGTGAAATTTAAAAAAAGTCTCAACTTTAAAGGTCAATATCTCAGCAGCCACTATATCAAATTCAAATCTGTTTGTGGTAAATAAAATATATGCTTCAGTATAACCATTTTGTAAAAGGAAATTAGATTCAAATAAACCTAACCCTTATTCCAACACTCATTTTTAAAATTCCATAAAAACTTGAATAGGGATGATGAAAATACCAACAAGAGTGAAATAAAAGCCTATATAATCATCAGATAAGAGCTTCAGAAGCCTTATCTTCTAATTATTTAATATAAGGAAATGAAATAGATAAAAGTAAAATTAGGAAAAAAACACTCAAATGTAAAGTTCAATATCTCAGCAAGCACTGAACCAAATTCAGATCTTTTTGTGCGAAATGAGAGATAGGATTCAGGAAAATATTAATTCAAAGTAAAATGTTATTTAAATAAATTTAGCCCCAATTTTTAATTTAAAAACATGAAATAAATAAAAGTGAAAGTTGGGAAGAAATGCTCAACTTTAAATGTCAATATCTCAGCAACCACTGAACCTGGTTCAAATCTTTTTGTGGGAAATAAAAGAAAGGCTTCAGGAGAATCTTCAGTAAAAAGAAAATTGTATTCAAATATACATAACTCTAATTATGACTCTTATTTTCAAAATTAAACAAAAACTTGAAAAGTGATCATGAAAATGATAACCAGAGTAGTTGAATAAGTCCACTTTTATTCAGATAAGAGTCCTAAATATATGTTAAAGTGTGAAACTTTCATAGAAAAAAAGATATCATATAGGCAAGAGAAAAAGGATATGAAACTTACCTTGATGGAAAGGTAGGAAAAAATAGTGTGAGAAATAATGAAGTTGGAATTAGAAGGGAATTGAATAAGGAGCAAGCGAAATGCATAAATAATGTGCAATTAATGTGTTTTAATGACATGGAAACAAGTAAAAGTGATATGAGGGAAAAGGAGTGATAATGACCATGTCAAGGAGGGATAAAGAGTAGGATGATGGACAGAAAAAAAGAAAGATAAGAGAGAGAGAAAAAAAATTTAATTTTAAATTGAAAATAAAAACAAAAACCCCTTTCAAAAAAAACATGAGATATAAGAAAGAAAAAAACAAAAAAGAATTAATTATTAGTAAACATAAAAATGAAAATGAAAATAATGTCTTACCTGGAGAGATGAGTTGAGAAAATAATTGAATTAAAATTAAATGAGGGATGCGAGAGGAGAGCAGGAAAAGGATATAAGGGATGAATGAAAAATTATGCAATTTCAGAAAATATACAGCTTCAAGTTGAGTTGATGAAGTCAAACAAAAAGACTTTAACAGAAAATTCAAAATCTAAGTCAATATGCAAAAAAATAACCATTCCAAGTGATTCAGTTAAGATTTTATCCAGGATAATGAACAACATTTATCCCCATTTGGAAGATCTAACACTTTTTGGAAGGAATAGACATATAAGCTAAAGTTTTTTCAAAATCAGAGTCAGAATCAGAGTCAGAAATTAAAGCTAAATCAATAGAATTCATAGCTGATGTAAGTTGCTTCCTAGTAGAGAGGTGCTTCATTGTTGCTGGTAGAATGTTTAGTTGATGAGGGAAGTGTAAATTTTCTACAAAAAGATCAGGTGGGCGTGTAGATAGAAAAAAATGTTAAGTTTTTAAAACCAAAATTAAATAGCCTTGGGTGAAGAGTGACATAAGGATGGCATCTGCAATTTTATGGCATGTGACTTTCTTACAAATAAATAATGGAGGTGATGAGTTTGGGATCAGGAATTAGGAATGGAAACTGGGGTATAAGAGGTGGGGTAATAACTTATTTTTCACTCTTTATCCACTATCCCAAGGGGTAGTGGATAAGAATCTTCTGCAATTAATAATGTCTGATCCAGGAAAAAAAATTCTGATCCCTAATTATGGATCCCTTAACCTTGATACCCCCTATTGAAAGGATAGTTGTTGCTAGAAATATGAGTAAAATATTATTAAAGAAAATTTTTTATAAGACAAACATGTTATGAGAAAAAATTGAGAAATGATTGATTTAAGTCTAACCCAGAAACCCATTTTTGATATAAATGACTTATTATAAAAATTTAAGCTCTGATTCATCTTGAGAACCACACTTAATATAAGTGCAAATTTGGAAGCTCTGACTACTCCTGTTATAAATCTAGAGCTCTTATTATATCATAATTAAAAAACCTAGGTTATTTGAGGTACAATTTCAATATTATAAAACATTTGGAAAATCATAAGAACTTGTTGCTGGGGATAGTAGAATAGAATTATTATTTAATACATTTCCACTTTCTGTATTCAATTAATATAAGTATATATATATATATTAGGTTTTATCAAAGTACTCAGATATGCTATTGGATTTTATTTTATTCTGACATGATCCATGGGCCTAAAGGCTGGTGTAGAAGGAAATTGAAATTTCCAATTAATTGGGGATGTTAAAGTTAGAAAATTAGCATTTTGAAAGCAGAAATTAATTTTAATAAAATAAGTACTTAAGTAATTTTTTATTTATAAAATAAAATGGCACTAAAACTGGCATATTTCAAAACTTAAACAACATGCTTCATTTATTCAAACCACTCATTCTTCATATGAAAATTTTTTGAGGTATAGTGGAAAAAGTAAAATAAGGGAATATGGATTTTTGGAAACAGACATAGGGAGAATGAAACAGTGAAAAATTATGCTATTGGCAAAAATATGTAATTTCAAGTTATGGAGAGGGGGGAAAGAGCGAGGTCTGTGTGTTACACATCAAAAGGATGTTGTGACCAACATGTGTTTGTAAACAAAAATTGTGCAAAAAGTGCTGATTTGGGGTCAAAACTCACACCCATTTTTGAAATAAGTGACTTATTTGCAAAATTTAAGTGTGGATTTGCCAGAACTGACATCCCCTATTAAAGGGTATCAAAGTTGTCAAATCAGCAATTAATTTTGACCAATTCCAGCACTTAAATAATTTTCAAATTTATAAACACACTATCCCCAACCTTCATGTATTTCAAAAATCAAAAGAACCTTCTTTTTTTACTCATATCACTACCTTTTCACAACAGAAACAACAAAAAAAAAAGTTAGTTTCATTATATTTGAAATAATCAGTTTATTTCAAAAACTAGAGGTTATATCCATAGTAGTGTTCAAGGCATATTGATTACCTTACTGATTGAAATGTCAGTACCACACCTTTGCCTGCATCAAAACCCTTACATTGCAAACCTTCATTGGTAACTGCAATTTGAGAAAGGTCATCTGTAGCAACTTTTGCTGGGCTGACAGAAATATTATGACTTGGCATTTGGCATAATTCCAGATGAATCTTATCAAACATTGATCATATGAGAACAGAACTTAAATTCATAATTCCATCATGCATAATATTCAAATTAAACAACATCATATGATTTATACTCACATCTAATGCATCATAACTTTAGAAGACATCATTTAGAAGTCCTACATATGATGTTGAGTGAAACATCCATCTTTTCACCTAGAACAATTTTGAACTGGTTTTTGTTATTATTGGGTAAGATCTTTAAATAACTAGCGAGGGGATGAAGTTTTCATGATAACGGGTCCCGAAAACATCATGAAGAGCTACACTCTCAGAAAGAGGCATAAAACAGGAGCTGTAATGCAAGCCAAAGACGCTTCGAACAGAGATTCAAATTCATCTCATAGATTCATACATAAACATTGGGGAAACACCAATGTTTTCTGACTCAGTGAAAAAGACATAGAATTGCAGAAGGAAAGGATGACGAGAATCCAAAAACTAAAGCTATCGTGTTCCAGATTTAGCTCCTTTGGCTTGCTGTTTCGATACTTTAGGAGCAGTGGTTTTGGCGGCTGGGCCTTTGGCCATGTTCTGAAAAACAGGATGTGTAAACAACACAAGGGTGATAAATTGACACATAAATCAGCGGTATACTTACTGCTTTTTTAGCTGCTTCTACTTTCTTCCTTTTCTCTTCTTTTGCTTTCCTGATAGCTTCCTCCCGTTGAGCCGTTCGAACCTGGAATGGATGATTTGATTCTTAGCGACCTCTGCCTTTGCATTACACGATTCTCAGTCTTACTTCTGGTTTTTGGTTCCTTCGGGCCAAAATAGTAGCTAAATCTGCACCGACTATACCACGCTGAGCTTTGGCTGACTTTTTCGAACGTTTCTTAGCAACTTCTTCAGTGATTCCCTAACAAAAAAAGGAGAAAATTTGACTTGAATACGATGCCACCACATGAAAGTATATTTGATAAGGATATCATGTAGAACCTTTTTGTGTACTCGTCGGTAAACTACAGTCCAGGAAAGTTTTCTAGGATTTTTTCGGTTTAGATGTAAACTTTCTTCTTTTGAGCGAATAAATCGGTAAACCTTCGAGTCTCGTTGGACATATAGCTTCCCCTAGGTGCCAAGCATTGGGTTGGCGATCGGTTGGCCAATTAGCACAGGCTACCATAGAATATTAAAAGAAGAATTGAAAAGCTCGTACCTTGGAAGGATAAATTTTGTAGCCTGAAAAGGCGCAAGTTTCTACCTTCATCGTGTTGCAAAAAAATCAATTTTAAAAATAACGGCAGAGGAAGAACAAGCCCTCTTATTGAGGAGAAAAGAACGAGGAATCGATACTGGAATCAACCCTAACCCTAACAAGTTGAAATTGTCTTTCTCATTAACAACCAGCCGCGCATTCAATATGATCGAATCTCTCTATTGTTTATTCATTATCAATCAACCATCAGTCCGAGCAGGGCAGTTGATAATTCTTATCTCAATGTCTATCTAGAACGTTGTTGCTTTTGTCATCTCATTGTTTGAAAAATTATTTCTAATCAGCTTAATGATTGGTTCACTCTTGAAAATTTCTCTATATGACACAGGGGCAGCTTCAATAACGAACAAAGAGAACATGAGGAGAAAAAATTAAGCCTACTTACTAGAAAAAAAAATGTGAGCATCTGAGAGCAGGTGCCAATCCCTATTTTTGATTTCACTCAATTTCAGCTCACCTGCAATTCTTCTGGAAAGACTTTAAATAACTATTACAACAATCAAACTTCTAATTCAACTACACAAAAACCAAAAAAGAAAAAGATTGAATGAGATCATAGGACTGGTAATGAGCGCTTAATGAAAGACTACTTTGACAATAACCTTACCTACAACAATATTATTTTTGAATGCTGATTTAGAATTAGCAAAGATCTATTTACAAAAATTATTCATGATCTACAGATGCATGATAACTATTGGGTTTCAAAATCTGTAAGCATTGTAATTTTTATTAATATCAAGCTTTATCAGGATTTTTCTAATAAATACATTACTTACTGCAGAATTGCTGCGGGAAACTCAGTTTGACATCTCACCAAAAGTTAACAAGTGTACTTCACCAGCTTGCCTATGGGGCATCTGCCAATTCTACTGACAAATATGTTTGCATGGCTGAAACCACTTAACTAAAGGCACTGAAAACCTTTGTTAAAGACATAATATCTTTATATAAGGATGAGTACTTACAAGAACCAAATCCACAGGAGAAAACCAAGATCTTGAGGGAATATGAAGATATGGGGTTTCCGGGATGTCTTGGAAGTATTGATGGAATGCACTGGGAATGGAAAAACTGCCCAACAGCCTGGGCAGGTCAGTACCAGGAAAAAGAAAAAACTCCTACAATGATATTAGTGTCTGTAGCAAGCAAAAATTTATGATTTTGGCATGCTTTCTTTGGGTCACCCGGTGCTTTAAATGACATTAATGTTTTTCAATGCAGCAACCTGTTTGATAAACTATTGGCAGGGAATCAAGATGATGCAATATTTTTTAAAAAAATAATAAAAAGTATAGAAATGGTTACTACCTTGCTGATGGAATTTACCCACCGTGGTTGACCCTGGTGAAAACAATTGCTCATCCACAAGATGAGGCAAGCAGATATTACTCTAAATTACAAGAAAGTGTTAGAAAGGACATAGAATGTGCTTTTGGGGTGTTGCAAAGTAGGTAGGGTATACTAAACAGCCATGTTGTTGTCATGTGCCACGTGACACGCAAGGCAAAAGCAGCTCATTAAATCAATAATAAAGAGGTCTAAATCCATACTTGAAGCGCAGAAAATGATTCTACATAGCAACTGCAACTTTCTTTGTGTACTCACTATTCAACCGCACTAATCTAAACTTTAAATCTAAGTTAGTCAATCTCTCAATAGTGTGTTTAGTCTTTTCTTCAATAAGCGACGCACAGCACAATAGTTAATGTAATATTCCTCAAAAGGTTTATTAAGTATCTGTGGGTTATTAAAAGGGATAGTGAGCATGAACAGGATGGTTAGTGGAGGATTAAAGGGTTAACAGATGTTAGTGAGGAGGGTCCAGGTGTAACGGGTGTATTTTTGATGGTCTGTGGTGTGCGGAATGATGGATGGATATGAGGTCAATGTGAGGAGGAGTAATGGATATAAAAGGGGTTGGATTTTGGTTCAATATTTCTTTAGAATTAAATTATAAAACATATATATAGTTAATAGTGGTAAAACTTCAGGTTAACTCATTATTATTGTACATTTCCTTATTTTCCTCAGTAATCATTTCTAAAACTTAAATCTTTGATTATTGAGTTTTCCAACCCTTTGTGAGATCTTAAGAATATTAATATTACCTTTAAATTATCTTAGAGTTCTTATCAAACATATCTCAAAGCAGTAGCTCTTCCTTCAAGTAATCTTCGAATCACTTCCTTGAATATTTCCTCTGTGCTTCAAAGAAGTTTTCAAACTACTCCCTTCATCTCACTGCCAGGAACACCCTCGACCTTGTGTGTAGGTCGTCCAGTGACAGTATAATTTAATTATCCGTAGTTCTCATTCTTTGGCACTACTATGTCCTTTTTTCAGGTGTTTTAAATTCTTTAAATGGCACCTGTTCAACGCACTTCTCCTCCGGGTGCTACTACTAGGGCTCACGCCAGAGGCAGGCCAACAGCCACATGGCCTGTTTCCGGCACTCACTCCCTGGAACCTCTTGACCTTAGGGAACGGGGACACTCAGTCCAATCTGTAGAAGACATCCCCCAGGATTTTAATGATTGTAGCAAGGAAGAAGAAGGAGAGAATACAATGCATGAGGCACCATCTGCCCCTGCTACTCACCCTTCTAGTAAACCTTTGGAACCTGGACCATCTAATACTCTGGAAGACTTCATGAGACTTTTCATGAAAGCCCTTTCAAATCCAATGTCTTCGGAGGGATCAAAATTCAAAACTCCTTCCATTTAATCTCCTGATAAATTCAATGGAGAACATCCAGACAGATTGCACCCCTTCTTGCAAACCTGCAGGCTCCTGTTCCATAACAACCCTTGAACCTTCAATAACGACCGATCAAAGGTTGTTTATGCTTCTTCATTCCTAGCCGGAAAAGCAGCAAGGTGGTTCGAACCTTATCATCTCATGCTCTCTTCGACAGAAACCCATTTACTCATTAATAACTGGGAAAAGTTCGAAGACCAACACTTTACATTGTTTGGTGACCCTAATGAAACTGACAACGCAGAAATTGAACTGGATTTCCTCCACATGAGTGATAATGGTAAAGCGTCTGAATATATTTCAAACTTGAGTAGGTTGGAATGATGCTGCCCTCAAGTATCATTTCAAAAAGGGACTTCCTTTGAGGATTCTGGATCAATTAAATATTCATGGTCAGAAGATGACTACTTTAACAGATTTAATGGATAGAACCCTCAAACTCAACGGCGTTTACCAAGGAAAACTACAACATCGTCGATATTCCAACAAATCTCAAGGCCTAAATTTTAAATTGGGACCTTCTTCACACCCACGGACAACTCAATCCTCCTCGACTAAATCCAAACCCAATAAGGGAAAGGACAAACCTCAACCAAAAATCTCAACCCCAGGAGATATCAGTAAGGTACTGGATCGGAAAGGGGAGCTTAAAGAAGCTGAGAGGAAGAGACAAGCAGATAACGGGTTATGTATGTATTGTGGGGGTAAGCACAAACTAGAAGATTGTGTAAAGTTGAAGGAAAGAGAAGGTACTAGTTCAAGGTCAAAAAACTAGTAGATAGTTTACTTGTGTGCAAAGCAAACTATCTTATCTCTCCCAGTGCACAGAACCTCCATGTCTTAAGGACCGGAGTTGCCTTAAACCGCTTGACTTTCATTCTTTTCAAGGAGGATACCCCCTTCAGTTGTCTTATAGACTCTGGAGCTTCAATTTAACTTGTCAGTTTATCTTTTTCCAAGAAGTTAAAGCTGAAATTTAAAGATATTGACCAAACCCCAATTTATTTGGTCAAATCAGAGGAACCCAAATATTGGGTAAGTAAGAAAGTTTTATGGGTTTTCAACTTTCCAAATTTTCTCCCCTTTGAGTGGGAATTATCAGTCTTGGACACCCCAAGAAAGGACAATACCATCCTTGGCCATGAATTTTTAACGCATTGGAATCCTGAAATTGATTTGTCATGGGGATTGATCACCCCACGCGCTAAGTATATTTCTGATTCTTCAATGCAGGTCAATAGGGAATTAAACAACCCGCCTGACAATGTCCTGCTAGAGGACAAATCTCTGCCAGATGACTTTCAAGCAACTGATCTTTCTCTAAATGAGCAATTGGCTAACCCTTCTAGCTCGATCACTTCACTTGAAGAGGATTTAAATTGCCTCGGAGTAGTCAAATTATGCTCTCTCAATTCTGGTCTTTCCTTGACAGATTCTCTCGAAGATGATGAGGACAACCAAATCAACGTTGAAGCCATTAAATCAACTCTACCAGAAATCTATCACAATTTCCTCAATGTTTTCTCAATCCACAAGGCTGATAAGTTACCACCTCATCAATCCTACGACCATCAAATAGAGTTAATAGGTCCAGTACCTCCGGCAGGTCCTGTCTATTCTTTGTTGAAGGACAAATCTCAAGTTCTTTGAGACTACATTGCAGATAATGTAGCCAAAGGTTTCATCAGAGCCAGTAAATCTCCAAATGGCTCCCCTGTTCTTTTTGTAAAGAAAAAAGACAGTAGCCTTAGGTTGTGTGTTGACTATAGAAAGCTCAACACAGTCACAAATAAGAATGCATATCCCGTTCCTCCTATGTCATTGCTTCTTACCCTTTTCAATGGTGCCAATTTCTTTTCTAAAATTGATCTTAGAGGTGCTTATAATCTTATTTGCATTGCGGAAGGTCATGAACCACTGACTGCAATGCGCACTAGATTTGGTATTTTGAATATTTAGTCATGCCTTTTGGATTATGTAATGCACCATCTAATTTTAAAACTTTTTTTAATGACATCTTTGAAGATGTTGTCAAGAAATTTGTTGGCGTCTATTTAGATGATATTTTTATTTTCTCAAAGACACTAGATGAACATATTCATCATGTTCGACAGGTTCTAAATTGCCTTTGAGACCATGGTCTCTACACCAAGCACAATAAATGTGAATGTCATGTCGAATCTATTGATTTTTTGGGGTTTAAATTGTCCACTGATGGTTTAGTCATGGACAACAAAAAGGTCTAAATAGTCCTGGAATGGCCTGAGCCCAAAACCGTTAAATCTGTCCAAGGACTTTTGGGTTTTGCCAATTTCTATAGAAGATTTATTAAAGATTACTCTAAAACTATTTCCAATCTTACTTCTCTTCTTAGAAAAGATATTCCTTTTGTTTTTACTTCTACAGCCCAAAAGGAATTTGAAGCATTGAAGACTGTGTTTACCACAGCTCCAATTCTTTGACACTTTTATCTTTCTGCTTCGACAATAGTCAAGACAGATGCTAGCGATTATGCTATTGCAGGGGTTATTTCTCAATTCAATCCTGAAACAAAATTGTTTCATCCTGTTGCTTTTGAGTCATGCAAACTCATTGCGTCAGAATTAAATTATGAAATTTGTGACAAAGAGCTTTTAGCTATTATTCATTGTCTTAAAAAATGGCGCTCTTTTCTTCTCAGCCTAGATAGTCCTTTCCAAATCCTAACTGACCATAATGCTTTGAAATACTTTATGTCTTCCAAAGTGTTAACCAGGTTTCAAGCCAGGTGGGCTAAATTTCTGTCTGAATTTCCTTTTTCTATTTCTTATTGTCCAGGTAAGAACTGTATTGTCCCAGATATCCTGTCACTTTGGGATGACATTTACCCACAGCAAGGGGACGCATTTGCTGACAAGAACCCAGCAAATGTGAAATCAATCTTCAACGAATAAATGTTAACGACTCATCAACTTAATTCAATGACAATTCAATTGTTTCAAAATCCACTATCCAACATCCTCAAAGCTCAGTCAAAGGAGAATTATTGTTTAGGTTTAAAAAACAAAATACTCTCAAAGCAAGGGGCCAAAAGATTTAGTAATGAATCAGGTCTATTAGTCTTCAAAGGTAGAGTAGTTTTACCCAACAACAATGAAATAAAATTATGGATTTTCAACAGTCAACATGATTCTCCATTAGCTGGTCATTTTGGGGTTTATAAAACCTACAAGTTAATAGCGAGGGATTTCTTCTGGCCAGGAATGACCAGAGAAATTAAAGCCTATATAAGATCTTGTTACAAATGTAATAGGAATAAGGCTTCCCGTCGCCGGAAGCATGGGTTGCTTAAACCACTTCCTATTCCCTTTAAACCTTGGGAATCTTTATTGATGTATTTTATTTCTCAACTTCCTCTTGCTAATAATTTTGATGCTATATTAGTAATAGTAGATAGATTCTCAAAAATGTCTATTTTCATTAAAACCACTACTACTGCTACAGCAAAAGACTTGTCAAAATTGTTTCTAGAATATGTATTTTCAAAACATGGCTTACCTAATGATATTATTTCAGATAGAGGATCATTGTTTGTATCCACATTCTGGACTCAATTGTGTTGACAACTCAATATCACAAGGAATCTCTCCACGGCCTATCATCCTGAAACTGATGGGCAAACGGAAAGGGTCAATCAAATCCTTGAACAATACCTTCGAATGTATGTCAGTTACCAACAAGACGATTGGACCACATGGTTACCATTGGCCGAATTTGCTTATAATAACTCAACTCATTCTTCAACACGACAACCTCCCTTCGAAACTGTTTATGGAAGACATCCTCAATTCAACTCAATCCATGTAGGAACTAGTCATCCTGCGGAACATTATCTTCAACCCATATCACAACTGCAAGAAGAGCTTAAATCAAACTTTGAATTTGCGATTTGAAGGTACAAGGAACAAACCAACAAACATCAAAAATCTGCTCCTTCCTTTAAACCAGGCAACAAAGTATGGCTTGATGCACGAAACATTTGAATGACTCAACCATCAAAGAAACTGACTGAAAAAAGCTTGGGACCATTCGAAATCAACTCTGAAGTCTCTAAAACTGCATTTCGACTCAAGCTACCTCCTAAATGGCAGGCTATTCACCCTGTTTTTCACGTATCTCTCCTGGAACTGGCTTGAGAAACATATCCAGGCAGGAACCAACCTCCTCTGGAACCGGTCAAAGTAGAAGACCATCTAGAGTGAGAAGTAAGCCGTATCTTTGATTCAAGAATGCGCAAGGGGAAACTTCAATACCTCATGGAATTGGAAGGCTTCCTCGATGACTCAAACAAAATATCCTGGGAACCAGCCATCAATGTTTCTAACACCCCTGAACTCCTAAAATCTTTTCATCTTAAATATCCTTTAAAACAAAAACCTTAGAACTCTCTTTTATTCTTCTCTTCTCTTCTCTTTTTTTTCTTTTCTTTCTCTTTTCTTTTCTTTTCTCAAAATTCTAAAACTTCTTCTCTTCTAAAAATCCTTACTCTGTTTTCTCTTTTCTTCTTTTTTCTTTTCAAAAGCTTTTTCAACCGTCTTTAAAAATAAATAAATAAACTAAATAAATAAAATAAAATAAAATAAAATTAAATAAAATTAAAATTAAAGTAAATAAAATTATAAAGTTAAAATTAAAAATAAAATAAAATAAAATTATAAAAATAAAAGTCTTAAAATTCATTAAAACAAAATCTTAAAAATCAATAATTCCTTTAATTTTCTTTCTTTTCTCCTTTCAAACATTTTTCTTCTTTCCCTTATTTCTTTTTTTTTGAACTATCAACATTTTTCACGAACTCAATATGAAAATCTTCCTCAAACTTCACTTCAACCTTTAAATCTCTCTTTTAAAATTCTTTGAACATATTACTTCCTTCTTTCAAATTCTTTTTTCAAAACTATTTTTTTTCTTTCATTTCATATAATCAAAATTCCTCAAAACTTCAATAAATAAACTTTCACAAATAACAAATTTTTCTCTCATTAAATTTTCATTTCAAACAAAATTGTTTCAATCAACTATATTTTTTTTCTTTGTTACTTAAATTTTTTGTGTTTACTTTTCAAAACTTAAACTAAAAATTTTCTCAGTTAAATATTTTTTCTTTTCTTCTTTCAAAATTTAAAACAAATATTTTATTCAAATATTATTTTTTCTTTTTTTCTTTTCTTTTTAAAATCTTATAAAATATATATTAAAATTTCAATTAAAACAACAAAATAAAATAAACAAAATAAATACACAAATTGCTTTCTATTTTTTCTTTTTTTCCTTCCTTTCTTTTTTCTCTTTCCATTTCAAATTTTCTCGTGTATTTTCTCCCGAACCAATTTCTTCATTTTTTCCAATACCACCCTTATTTCCTTCCTGAAATTTTCAAATACCTCCTCCTCTCCTACCGGTACCACTTCTCCAATCTCCAGTAATTCTTCTGCCACATCGAAGGAGGAGGCATTGACAATCTTTTCAATCTCATCACTCAAATTATTGATGAATAAAGCTCTTCGAACCTGCCGAGGTTTCTTCGACCATACCTGGTCAAGGGTTTCCTTGTTATCCTCCCTTGAATCAACCGCCAGTTGACTTGCCTTAATTGGTAGTGATGGGGCAGCCTCCACAATTGGAGCTTCTGTTATGACATCTGAATTCTTAAAAACATACAGTCATTAGTAACAGAATCTTGAAACAAGAAAAGGCAGACTTACTTCGAAAACCAGGTCAGACTCTAAGAATAGCCTCAGGGTGACCTCTACTGTCACTTCCTTCTCCTCTTCATCATCTTGGATGATCATCCGCCGCTTCTTTGGAGTCCGGTTCAAGATGGGAACTTCATCCTCATCCTCTTCAACCAGTTCATCCACCTGCTCTTCCACCCCTTGTTTTCTACCGGTGGCCTGGGTTACCAAAGTAGCCACGGTATCCTTGACCTCTTCCTCAACTTTTTCTACTGAACAATCATCCCCAACCAACACGTCCCAAATGTCTTTGGGATTAACCAGTACTTAGTCTTGGTAAATCTTCACTCGATGTCCTCATTCTTTGATAGAGCATCACACATCACCCGTCTCCAGCGGGAAAACTTGCATTTCTGGCAAGGACCGCATGTGGATGTTCTTTCAACGCAAAAATACTCCATTGAGTTGCAAGCCATGCATGCTTGGGAATATTGCCGTGTAAAGATTCCACCATCTGCTTTGGGGTGTGGAGGCGTGGGAGTTGGAGTAGGGCAGTTCGACATAATACAAGAAAAAATAATAATTAATAAATGAAGGATTCAGAGAATGTAGTGTGGGAAGAATATGTCTCATGCTCAACAGAGCTCACGTTTTATACCCGGGCATCTGTCACGCGCCATGTGACACTCAAGGAAAAGCAGCTCATTAAATCAATAATACAGAAGTCTAAATCCATACTCGAAGCGCAGAAAATGATTCTACATAGCAACTGCAACTTTACTTTGTGTACTCACTATTCAACTGCGCTAATCTAAACTTTAAATCTAAATTAGTCAATCTCTCAATAATGTTTTTAGTCTTTTCTTCGATAAGAAATGCACAGTGCAATAGTTAATGTAATATTCCTCAAAAGGTTTATTAAGTATCTGTGGGTTATTAAAGGGGATAGTGAGCATGGACGGGATGGTTAGTAGAGGATTAAAGGGTTAACAGATGTTAGTGAGGAGGGTCCAGGTGTAACGGGTGTATTTTTGATGGTCTGTGGTGTGTGGAATGATGGATGGATATGACGTCAATGCAAGGAGGAGTGATGGATATAAAAGGGGTTGGATTTTGGTTTGATATTTCTTTAAAATTAAATTATAAAACATATATATAGTTAATAGTGGTAAAAATTCAGTTTAAATCATTATTATTGTACATTTCCTTATTTTCCTCAGTAATCATTTCTAAAACTTAAATCTTTGATTATCAAGTTTTCCAACCCTTTGTGAGATCTTAAGAATATTAATATTACCTTTAAATTATATTAGAATTCTTATCGAACATATCTCAAAGCAGTAGCTCTTCCTTTGAGTCATCTTCAAATCACTTCCTTGAAAATTTCCTCTGTGCTTCGAAGAAGTTTCTAAACTACTCCCTCCATCTCACTTCCAGGAACACCCTCGACCTTGTGCGTAGGTTGTCCAGTGACAGTTGTCTATGGCATATTGAAGAAGTCAAGGATACTATTACCTGTTGTGTAATTTTGCACAACATGATTGTGGAATCACATTAACATACTGATCCTTACCTAAATGAAAAATCTCTTCAATGTCCACTGGTGACAAAACACAAAGATCCTACTTTGAAAAATAGCTTTTTCAGTTTTATCCAGCACACAAATGAACTTCAAAATTCTAGAGTGCACTTTGAATTGTAAGAGAATCTAAAGATACATAAATGGAAAAATAGAGGGTTTGTGGAAAGAACAAGGAATGAATAAATCTTCAGTACTTACCAGATAGTAAGAATAAATGTGTTTTTTTTGAAATTTCAAGTATAATTTCCCCATATGTATGAGACATGAAAGTGCTGTAGTTTCTGTGAAATTTATAAAGAGAAATAAGTGTGATGAGAAATGTGAGGAAAGCAAGAATTACTTACTGAAATGCTTCTATAAAATTTTATGTTGTAGTCTTCCAAAATTGGAAGAGGCCTTTGTTGTGTTGTTTGGTGCTGTTTGTGTATGTCTTATATGACATTGGTCAAAGAATTAGGTGTTTTTTTAGTTTTATTCGGTGAATATTAAGACTATGGGTATGTGGGTACTGCTGTTGGATAGCCCTGGTTTTTATCTATATTTTATGTATTGATGACATTTTTCATATTCCAAGTTTTAACGGGTCATTTCCCCATTTTTCATTTCTAAAAGATAGCTGTTGAAATTTGTTCTTTGTGTTTTACAGGCTAAAATTAAGTCTTAGGGTTAAGTGCTTAGGTTTATTAAGTAGGGCTAATTTGGCTCTATATTTTATGTCTCAATATTGTCATAGCTGAATTTTGTGTTTTAAGGGTTTTAGTAGTTGTAGTGGATTTTTCTAAGTATTTGGGGCTTTTTAGATGTTTTTATAATGGTTTTTTGGCTTCAGGGAGGTCCACCTGCCTTGGTCATAGAAGGTAGGGGAGCGCTTCTAGAGGTTTTTTATTCAATTTGGCTTTCAAAGGCACCAAATTAGTCACTGTGCATGGATTTTAGATAGGTGGTCTGTGTGCACATACTGAATAAGACAGTTTGGGGGCAACTTTAATTACCATACAACCATCTGGTAATTATATTGTTGTTTCTCACTCAGTTTTCACTGTTTTTTGGCCACAATTGGCTGTGTTTGTTGCAAGTTTAGTTCTTCATTTAACTCAACTTTGGCAACTGGTTTTTCTGGTGTAGCTTTGCAACCTGCATCAAGTGTTATTGCTGTTTTCTGTGCAACAAGTGCACAGTGTTTTGGTTTTCTGGTGTGGATCTTTCTGAATTTCAGGTTCTCTTTGGTCTGTGGTCTATCTAGGCTACTTTTGTGACTTGTTAAGCAATCAAGAAGTGTGTTGGAAGGGGTATTGTAACAGTCTCTAATTTGCTGTAGCAAATAAATCTCACCTAGTATTTCTCAAAGGGACAGGGGTTTTTCTCTCCAGTTTTACTCCAACTCCCTTGACCAAGGCCTATAGCTAGTACTATAGGATTTTCTACAATGTTACATTTATTTTATTTATTATAGTATGATGCTCAAGTTATGCTATATATTTATTATTTATTACAGTATGGTATTCAAGTCTGGGAAGAAAAGGAGACAGTAAGGGACAGCTTATATATTACTGGGTCTGTCTCCTATATTGTCAAGGGATACTTTTGGTCTAGAAGATTTTATGATGGTCCAATGGTGATAAAGGTGGGAAAAACTCAAGATTTTAAAAGAGGTACGTATTTTTTATCTCTATAATATAATAATTAATAAAAAGGTAAAGAATTATTATTAGTATTACTTTAAAAGCTTAGAAGTACACAAATGTAAATACTAAGGTAGTAACAGTAGTAATATATGTGATTAGTGTGTATATAATAAAATTTGTAAAGTAAGAATGGAATGAATGAAAACAGCCAGATTAAGAGGCCTTATATAGGCAAAAATGAGAGAAACTATGGAATCAAAATTCTATATACATGAGTATCAGACAAAGAACAATTTCACAATTAGAAATTTCAAATATTTGAAGTTGTTCTATAAAGAATGTACCCATATACAGTATTTATCTGTATATTTCCATTTTATATGATTTATTTTAAATTTCTGTAAATTTCAAATAAAAATAAAAATATTTGATTTAATATTTAGTATTTTTAGTTTCTCTTTCAGCTGTTATGAAGAAACTGTCACAGAATAAAAAACAAGAGGAATCAATAGAATTATATCTTTACTTATTTTTACCTATTAATTAGTTAAAATTTTATAAGTAATTTATAAAGTAAGTATACCTCATTAAATGGGAGGTAAAGGCATATCTCTACTCTAGTAAATAGTTAATTATTTACTTTGTAAGTTTATTAGCCTGGATGACATATAAACTACCAATAACTTTCCTATTCACAGAAGAAAAATGCACTAAAAAATTTAGGCGTAGTACAAAAAGTTACTTACCACTAGATCAATTTTCCATATAGATTTTCTGTCTTGGCTGTAAAAGATGGGAAAAAAGGAGAAAAAAATAAATTAGTGATAAGAGGAACAATAGTATCAGGGACCATGGAGGAGAAAAAATGACTCACCAGTAAATGAAAATTTACTAAAATTTTGGGAGTAACTATTACAAAAAAAAATTAAACATGGGAGTAGCAAAAAAATTTTTTATCTGACTTATTGGGAGTGCCTATACCAAAAAAAAAAAAGGCAAGAGGAGAGCAGGAGAGCGCAGATACTGTTTGTAAAAATATCTGATCTCTCCTCTTGCCTGTTTTTTTAAAAAAAGTATACTAAATTTTTAGCAGTGCCTATACCAAAAAGGCACCAAAAATTTAGTATTAGAAATTCCATAAATTTAGTCAAATATTTTTAAAAAAAGGCAAGAGCAGAGAGGAGATATTTTCAAAAACAGTATCTGCACTCTCTTGCTCTCCCCTCACCTTTTTTTGGTATAGGCACTACTAATAATTTAGATAACTTTTTTAAAAAGAAAGTCAAGAGGAGAGTGGAGATATTTTCACAAATTGTATCTCCTTTCTCCTCTTGCCCTTTTTTTTGCTACTCCCATGTTTAATTATTTTTTTTGTAATAGGCGCTCCCAAAATTTTAGTAAATTTTCATTTACTGATGAGTCATTTTTTCTCCTCCACTGTCCCTGATATTCTTGTCTCTCTTATTGCTAATTAATTTTTTTATCCTTTTTTCCCATCTCTTACAGCTAAGCTGGAAAATCTATGTTGAATATTGATCTAGCAGTAAGTATTTTTTTTAATACTCCTAAATTTTTTAGTGCATTTCTCTTCTGTGGACAGGAAAGCTATTGATAGTATATAGGCGACAGACCTAATAATATATAAGCTGGCCTTTTCTGTCTCTTTCTTCTCTTCCTAGAATTGAATACCATACTGTAATAAATAATAAATATATATCATAGCTTGAGTATAATACACTAATAAATAAAATAAATATAATGTTACAATCTTTATTTAATAAATAATATATATTTAACATAGCTTGACTACCATAAACTAATAAGTAAAATAAATATATGGTGACTATTGTACAGCAACAAATAATATATAATATTTAACATACCATGTAAATCTTACACTAATAACTAAATTATATATAAGAGTAGTAAATAGCATAAGCTGGTCTTTTCTGCCTCCTTCTTTTTTTCCCAGACTTGACTATCATACTGTAATATGTACTAAATATATATCATAGCTTGAGTATCATATAAAAATACATAAAATATATATTACATAACTGGTATTTCTTTCTGATATCACATTTCTCATCTCACTTATTTCTCTTTATAAATAAATACAGTAAGTACAGCATTTTCATGTCCCTTCCTTACTGGGAAAATAAATGTAAAATTTTATAAAAACATTTTGGTAAGTACACAATAATTTTTATTGGGTAATTATTTGAAAATAATTTTTTAATTACTGATTTCAATTTTCTCACTTATTTCTCTTTACAAATTTAACATCTCCATTAATATTTATCAAAAGTTTTTGATTGTATTATTTTTCATTCTTTCCACTTAATTTTTCCTACTACCATAATAAATAACTAAATTTTAATCAAGAGCCACTCTTTTCAATAGACCTCCTTTTCATGTCCTCCTTTATTTTTTGTAAAAATTCTAAGTCTTCTTCAGTATAAAAATTAGAGGGTATCAATGTTCAGGGATCTGTAATTAAATTAATTGCAGATAAAAATCCTTATACCCCAATTATCTTCCACAATTATTTTTGCTAATAATTGGGTTATTAGACACTTTACATGTCAACGTTCACCTCTTATCCAAAAATTTTCTACTCAATTTTTCATAAACACATATTGGACAACTTTCTGTCACAACCACATGTTGCACAACTTTCTGCCATAACCACATTTTGAACTACTCTCTGGATATGCCTCATGGATGTGATTAGTTTGGGATCAGGAATTAGGAATGGAAATCGGGGTATAAGAGGCAGGATAATGCATTATTGTGGATTCCTTATCCACTAGCCTCAGGGCTAGTGGATAAGAATCTTTCAAAGTTGATAATGTCTGATCATGGGAAAAAAATTCCTGATCCCTAATTGTGGATCCCTGAACATTGATACCCCCTATTGTTTTTTTAATAGTAAAAGTTGATTCATATCATTACATCTCATCTCACTTAAATTTTTTTCTTTGCCTATCTGGAGGCGCTCTTTTTGAATAGATATTTTCTCTTTAATAAGTTGAATTTTCTGTTCAGTCATCTTATTTTGTTTTTTAGTTTCTTTCATTTCTGATAATGGATTATCAGCCATTTTATCCATTTCTAATGCCAGGGAGTTTTGTTCATCAAAATTGATTACTTCACTAAGACAAAGTTGTTTTGTGGTTTTCAGACCCAGAGGACATGCAGCATAGGATGATTTTGGGGTGCCAAAATCTGTTTCCACTTCCACATTGATTTTGGGGTCTTCTGTTCTAATATTTTAAGTTGAGGGTATGTTTTTGGCTTTTTCCTTACTCAAATCCATTCGCCATTTAGGGAAATGCTTAAGTGTGTCCCAAGAATTCAAGCTTTTAAAAGTTGATTTGGCTTGTTCTTGATAAAGAGATAGTTCAAGACTTATCCAGTTGCTAGGTGAGGTACCATTAGGTGGATTTCTTTCAATCAAATTATAGATAGCACTGAACTTCAGGGTGGATTTTTCAAGGGCTTTCCATATAAGGTTGATTGAAAAATATAAGACAAAAGTTTCAATAAAAATGTAAGTCTAAAAATCAAACACAACTTACCGTTGTGGTAGCCTAAAGTTTAGTACGGCACCTAAGTACGTAAATGGAGTTTTTACGGCGTGCAAGATTGGCGTTATTATTTTTTATAAAAGGGTTTTATTTAATTTATTGGAGTTTTAAATATGAAGAAATTGGTCACGAGCAAATGCCTACACGAAAACAATTTATTTTGCGGAGAAAACTTATTTTTATGGTCTAAAAAATTTATAAGTATCAAGTCAAGTCACTCAAGAACCTTGGGAAATTTTCCCAGAATTTTTACTATTTTTCTTAAATTTTTAAATGAATTTTAAAGTTTTATAGAAATATTTATGTTTTCAAAAATTACTTAACTTTGATGAATTTTCACGGGGTAATTAGAGCTGCGCAGACTACGAAAATTAGTTTGGTATGTAAAGGGGAAGTAGCTCTATTATGTGTAATTTTTCTAGATTTTTTATATTATAGTTTTAAGGTTCTAATTGAGTCCGGAAGTCCGGACGGACTCCGTTTCGACTCCGTACGGACTCCGGACTGACTCCGGACGGACTCTGTACGGGCTCCGGATTGACTCTGGAAGAGCTCTGGAGGGGAAAACTTAGGCACGTGACTAAGAATACTTAAGCGCTTCTCAAACTCGAAATTGAGAGAGGGGGGACACATCATACAGCTTAATCTTTAACCACCACAGTCTCATTTTTTTATTACTCAACAAATTAAAATAACTTGTAATACCCTTATAACATTATTATTTTTTACATAACATCTTAGAAATACAATTCAACAGTTTAAATAACACTTCATACAGGGTATCTTTAGAAAGGTCTTCATCGCTGGGACTTGATTATTGCTGTCTCATAAAAATTCAAATTATTATAAAAACATAAAAGTCAATCTTTACAGATCTTTCACTGGTACACCTTAATTGTTGTCATCAGTATTTCTTTATCAACAGCCACTTTCTTTAAATCTCAATAAGCGTTAATTATTTTAGAGTTTCATTATTTTATCAATCAGATTCAAGTAGATTGGTTAGCTTAGTGATTTAGAATTCCCATTTTGTTATTTTTATTGGAAGGACGGGGTTTTCAGCTAAATCCACATATCTCCTCCGGATTCTGCTTACAGCAAGGCGACTGTAAGAGTTTACCTTACCATAGTTGGCGCCCAACGTAGGGTATCGATTTCTCTAGCTTTCTTTAAAAGACTTACTTGGATCAAGAACATTATTAGCCTGCAAGAGGCTTATTTTCTGGAACTCTAATTGGATTTTAGTTATTGGCCTGCAAGAGGCTTGTTATTTTATCGATTGTTAACGCTTTTCATTACTTATTGGGATGTCTTCTTCTGCTGTTGCTTCTGGATCTTCTAACCCTCTTACTCCCTCAGTTAGAATTGTTTCTTGGGATGGCCCAAAGTTTGATGGGGAGGAGGTTAAATGGTTCATTAGCAGGTATGAAGCTGCTGCTGCTGTTGATGGTGCTTCCCATGTGGATATGGTGAAGCAAGTTAGATTTTTTATTGCCAATAGGGAGGTGGAAAAAGAGGTTATTGCTATGCAGGCATTCAAGGACAAGGATTGGGTTAAGCTTTCTAAAGCTATGGTTGATAGATGGGGTGTTAGGTTTACTATGATGGACCTCAATAAAATTGTTGGAGACTGGCAAGCAAAAGGTGGTGTTTCTTCTATGGCTGACTTCAAAAAGCTCTGTGTTCAGTTTGATGAAGTGGTGGAATATCTCATACTGGTGGATGAGTTAGTGCATGAGAACCAAGCAAAAGATTTGTTTTGGTCAGCATGCAGCAGGGATATTCGTATGGATGTCTTGAAGGATCTTTCAAGAAAAGATTTGATGAAGGAACTGCCTAATGGTGAGCAGAAACTGCTGGCTCTGGAGGTTATCAAGGACAACATTCAAGCCCATCTAAAGTTATTGGCGTTGGACAAATATCAAGAGTCATGCACTCAATATGTTAGCAAGGTTAGCGAAGTTTTGGCCAAAAACAATGATATTATGGTCAAAGCCCAGGAGGCCAAGAAGGCTCAAATGGGATTACCTGCTGCTAAAGTTGAGGGTAATGTAGATAATAAGATGGTCGATCACCTGGCCGATTTAACTAAACAATTAAAAATATTTGTTCAAGAAACCCAGAAGGCCAACAAGGCCCCAATTGCTTCTTCGTCGATGTCGACTTCTTATCAGTCTAGAGGTTATGAACGTCGAAATTATAATGGCAATAACAACGGTAACCGCTTCCCAGGCAATGGGAGAAATGGTGGGAATGGTGGTAGTAATGGATATAGAGGTGGCTACGATGAGCCAAAGGTGTGCTCCTATTGTAATAGGAGGGGGCACAGAGCAACAGTTTGTTTTGCTCTTGATAAGGATATGGATGTTGGGCGAGTTTTATTTGATGGTAAAGTTTATAAATTTCCCGATGGTTCGTTCATCAAGCCCAGTGATGGACAGTCTCCTTCTGATTTGGTCAGAAGAAGTTTAACGGCTGAAAGGAGAGCCAGATTTGAAGAGGTGACGGATGAAGATGTTAATGCCAAGAGTGGCAAAAATGGTAATGGTAATGGTGGTAAAGCTGACAAGGGCAAGGAGAAAGAGGTCAGTAAATCCACATTTTCTACTTCTTTTGGTGGTTTAGAGCTGGCGACGGTTGCCCAGGTGGAGGGCAGCTGTATGGCTGGCGAATACGATGTTAATGCTGCTAGAAGAGCAGCTGCTACTAAGGCAAAAAGTAGCATTCAGAGCCAATTGAGGGCTAATCCTGGCAAGGCCAATAACAAAGTGAACCCTTACTCTAAGGACAAGATTTCTAGTGCTCAAACTGCCACCAACAAATTGAACCCTTACTCTAAGGACGAATTATATAAAATGCAGAAGGGGATTGCTGATATGGGGCCCCCTAGTTATGGAAAGTTTGATTTAAATGGTGAGCCTATGCCAGAGGATGATTCGGATTCTGAGGAGGATGTACCGTTGGCGTCTCTACCCAGACCAAGTTTTAGCGGTCCCATCCCAATGGAGGGTGTAAGAAGGACTAGCGATGGATCAGGATTAGTGCAAGAAGCTGGTGACGGAGTTAGGGTTATAGAAAGTGAAGATGTTATAATGGGGGGTGAAGATGGCTCGGTTGGACCTCAAGAGGTACCCAGGGCCAAGGTTGTTAAATCAAAGGTCCAGTATGAGCGGCCAGTAGTTTCTGGTCAAGCTAATGCGATGGACGCAGTTTTGAATAGGGTGAATCAACTGCAGATTCCCTTATCTTTAGGGGAGTTATTTACGATTAGTCCGGCGCTTGCTGAAAAGCAAAAGAAGCATTTGACGAGGCGTCGGGTTTCCACTGGAGAGGTGGAATATATTTGTGAAAATGCTGAAAAGTTTGGGGAAGATGTAGATACACATTTTTCCACTCCCCTGGGTTACCTGGTGGTAACTCTAAATGGTAAAGAAGTAAAGGCCTTGGTCGATTCAGGGTCTCAAATTAATTTAATTTCATTGGAGCAAGCGACGAGTATAGGCTTGCCAATTAAAAGTGGAACTGGGGGAAACCTCAGAGGTATTGGAGGGCATGCAACAGAGCTGATGGGTACTGCTGAGCATGTCAGGTTAGGCATTGGTGGATCTGTTGGTAAGGTTCACTTTTATGTGGCCAGAGGAGCAGTCAAAACTGTTCTTGGTGGTCCTTTTTTGATGGATTTTGAGGCCAGGATAGGGTATCAAGCTGGCATGGGGATTAGTTTGGAGATCACTGGTGATGATATGCAGAGGTTACATATGCGGTTAGCGCCTCCTGGAGATGAAGGTTGGGAAACACGGCCAGGGATTACTACTCTGTGCCAGTGTTGTGTTTGCACCAAGAAGCGGCATATAAAACGGACGGCTTCTGGTGAATTATGTTTGTTGGAAAGGGATGAATGCCCTCATTTTTTGGGGTAGCAGGGGCTGATCGCTCTAATGTTGTAATCTCTCCTCATGATGAGATCCCGGATTGCAATAGGTCAGCTCACTTGGAGATAATTCAAGTGGATTCTCAATTATTTTCTGTTAATATTACTTTGGAGTGCAAATACGTTTTGGACTTTTCTATATGTTTATTGGATTTACCCGGTTTTTCTATTAAATTTAAAAACGGTGAAAAAGGCAAAATGGGCCAAATTAGGTTGGATAAAAATTGGAAGGGTATGTTTACGGGCCTCCAGAAAGAGGTTAAACTGCAATTATCTCCTTCTATTTTGGACCTCCAGCAAGAGGATAAACTGCAAAAATCTCATCAAAACCAAATTAAAAATCTCGGTATAATTAAAACACAAAAAAATAATTTTTGTGAAAATTCTATTATGGACCTCCAGCAAGAGGGTAAACTGCAAATATCACATCAAAATCCGATAAAAAATCTCAGTATAATTAAAACTCAAAAAAATAATTTTTGTGAAAATTCAATTCCGGTTCTCCAGCAAGAGGTTAAACTGCCGACTTTCTTTACAGGTGATTTAATGTTGGATAAGGGAAGCAAAGGTGTTGGAAAATCTGTTTATAAATTAGACGAGGGAAAGGAGAAAAGGGTAAAATTTAAAAATGAAATAAAATATTTTTCTAATTTTTCTTATTCCGATTCTGACGATGAAGAAGATTCATTTGATGAAAGTTTTAATGGCGATGTTTTACCTCAAGTTTATTTAGATGTGGAGGCAGCCAAATATAAGAAGGTAGAAAATAAAGTTCGACCTATTAATGAACCGCTACCTGCTGAATTAAATCCACCTTTGAGAAGACCAAGGTTATCAAGAGATCCTTATGAAAGTCCCTTGGTAAAGAATCCGCCTGAATTTTCTGAGACGTCAAGAATCACTTTTGAGAGACTGGGTGTTGTTAATTTTGGACCTGATGGTTGGTTGTCTGGAGAAGAGAAGAAGTTGTTGTTGGATGTGATGGTCAAGCGAGAGAAGGCCATTGCTTTTGTAGAAGAGGAGAGGGGTGTGTTGAAGCATTCCTATGGGGAGCCTTACAAGATTCCTGTGGTATGTCATGAACCGTGGCAGCAGAAACCGATTCCTATTCCAGCTGCATTAAAAGAAGCTTATATTGAAGTTGTCAGAGAACGGATACGCACTGGACTGTATGAGCAATCAACATCAAGTTATTCTAGTCCGGTATTTTGTATCAAGAAACCGAATGGCAAGCTTAGAGTTGTTCATGATCTTAGGGAATTAAATAGGGTTACAATAAAGGATGCTGGGATACCGCCTAGTGCTGAGGAGTTTGTTGAAGCGTTTGCAGGGAGAGTGTGTTATGGTTTGGGAGATATTATGGGTGGATATGATGAGAGAGAGTTACATCCGGACTCAAGGCCTCTCACTACATTCGATACACCACTTGGACGTTTAGAGTTAACAAGATTACCTCAAGGAGCAACAAATTCGGTTGCAGTTTATCAAGCTCAGATGGCTTGGATCCTTCAAGATGAAATTCCACAATATGCTGGAATCTTTATAGATGATGGAGGAATTAAGGGACCAACAACCGACTATGATAACCAGGTGTTGGAAGAGAATCCCGGGATACGCAAATTCATTTGGGAGTTTGCAATTACATTAGAAAGAATCTTGTTTCGAATTGAAGAGGATGGCTTAACTATTTCAGGTTCAAAATTTTCATGTTGTGTGCCAGCCTTAGAAATATTAGGCCATGTGGTATGTAGAGAGGGTAGGATTATGTCCAAGAAGAAAGTTAACAAAATTCAGTCCTGGCCAAGACCCAAGAATACGACCAAAGTTAGAGGGTTTTTAGGCGTTTGCGTATATGTTAGAATGTTTATTAAGGACTTTTCTTCATTGGCAGCTCCATTGAGACAGTTAACAAGAAAGGATGAAGAGTGTGAGAAGGCATTTGTGAAGTTGAAGGAGGTTGTAGGGAAGGATTTAGTCCTGCACAAGTTAGATTATGGAAAAGATGCTGGTAGAATTTATTTAGCAGTTGATTCAAGTCAGGTTGCAGCTGGGGCGGTTCTGTCTCAGATGGATAAAGCTGGTTACATCAGGCCAGTTAGGTATGAATCTGTAGTATTTACTGAGGTCGAATCAAGATATTCTCAACCAAAATTGGAATTATGTGGTGTGGCGAAAATACTGAAGAAACTTCAGCATATTTTGTGGGGGCAACATTTTGAGTTGCAAGTGGATGCGAAATCGTTAATCCAGATGATTAATTCCCCAAGTTTACCGAACGCACCCATGACGAGATGGGTAGCTTTTATTCAACATTTTTCGTTTGATTTAGTTCATAAGCCTGGCAAGACATTTACTATGCCAGATGGTTTATCAAGGAGACCACCCACTGAAGAAGATTCAGACTCAGAAGAGTTTGATGAAGATATACCTATTATCAAAGCCAGCACTAAAGGAGCTGAAGACTTTCCATACCTCCCCCATGAGGTTAAACTGGCAGGACTATTGTGTTTAGATTATGATGATGATGACCTCCACCAAGAGGATAAACTGGAAAATAGTTTTTATGTTAATAAAGGTGTTGGAAAAGGTGTAGATAAATTCGGCAGAGAGGAGGTAGAAGAAGATGTGGTGTATGTAGAGGAAAATGGATTGGTAGTGTGGGATAGTAGTAAATTAAGGAATGGTGTATATGTTGGAGAATTAGAGAATTTAAATAAAAAGGTGGATAAAGAGAAAGAGGTATTTTCAAATACGGTTTTCGAAGGATCCAAAGGTTCAGAAGAAAAACGTTGACATAGCTCGATTAAAAATTTATTTAGGGGTCAACGATTATTGGCTCATTCATGTGCAGGTGATATTGGTGATAGAGAAGTCCCTATTGATGTTATATTAATCGATTTTCAAGATGAAGTCTGGGGTCAGATTGGTTTTTATTTTTTGTTAGTCAAATATTTGTTGACTTTAGAGAGGCCAGAAGATTGTGAAGATGATGAATGGGTGGCTATCAAGAGGAAGTCATCTACGTTTTACCTATCTGGTCGACGTTTAATGAGGAGGAGGTATCCAAATCCTCAAGTAGTTATAACTCAACAGAAGGGGCAAGAATTAGTTTTGAAATCACTGCATGAAGATCTCGGGCATAGAGGTGTTGGAGAAACGTTTAGAAGAATTTCTGATCGATTTTGGTGGCCTGGCATGAAGATGGCTGTTAAACAGTGGGTTCAGTCATGCGAAGAATGTCAAAGATGAAGTTATTTAAGGCCAAAAGAACCTGGACGCGCAACCGGTGAATATACGCTCTTTGGAAGAGTTAGTTTAGATGCTGTTCATATAAAAGAGGGACGGTATAAATATTTAATTGTGGCCAGAGATGATTTATCTGGTTGGGTAGAGGCAGCGCCTCTTATTAATTTAACTGCCAAAAAATGTGGCAGAATTTTTTTTGAATAATTGGGTATATAGGTATGGGGTGATGAAGTTGGTGACGGTAGATGGAGGTCCTGAATTTGGGACAGAGTTTAAAGAGGCCGTATTGAAAGTTGGATCAAAGGTTAGGGTAGCAACCCCATATTATCCTGAAGCTGAAGGCATGGTTGAAAGAGGGCATCAAGTTATTAAGGATGCTTTAGTTAAAATGTGTGGGACAAGTGCTGAAAAGTGGAGGCACTATTTACCTTTAGTTTTATTTGCTGATCGAATCACTGCCAAAAGGACGACCGGATTTTCACCTTATGAACTTGTTTTTGGACAGAAAGCAGTTTTACCGGTTGATTTAGAAGCTGAATCATATCTTGGAGTTGACTGGGACACGGTCAAAACTACTGAAGAATTATTGTGTGCAAGAATGATGCAGCTAGAAAAGAAAGAAGAATATTTAGAAAAGGCATATTCGCGGATGATGAAGATCCGAAATCAATCAGTTAGATATTGGGATGAGCGGTTGGCACATCGATTAAGGAAACCTTTGAACCCAGGAGATATGGTCCTGGTGTATAATAGGAGTTTGGAAAGTCAGTGGGGAAAAATGTTTGCAGATAGGTGGAATGGACCGTATAAAATCAAGGAGCAAGTTTCCGGCGGTTCATATGTGCTAGAAGAGTTGGATGGAGTAGTATTGAAGAAGAGGGTAGCGGCCGATCAAGTGAAACGGTTCTATCCTAGAGGCACCAGGAGTGCCGAAGTCTTCCTCCGCAATGAGGATAAACTATGAAATTTCTTAAATTTTATCAACTCCGAAATGAGGATAAACTACAATTTTAATGACATTTATCAAATTTTATGGAATCCTCCGCAATGAGGATAAACTATGATATCGACGAAATTTTATGGATTCCTCCGCAATGAGGATAAACTATGATGTTTATAAAAATCTTATCGACCTCCGCAACGAGGATAAACTATCTTCTTTTTTATCAAAAATACTTTACTATCGTTACACTGTATATGGGCGAAGAAACTATGATGAAACTTAACAAAATTCAAGAAGCCATTCTTTGAAATTTTCAAAAAACTTAAAATTCTTAAAATATGGGTGAAGATAGTGTTGGAAAAATTTTTAAAATTTATTGGAAGAAGTGTTCACAGGGGAACCTTCTTAATTTAATATTGGCAAGTGTGGGGGTAATTGATGGGCTGGCTGCTCTATACACAATTACCCCATAATGTTCGTTTCCAAAATTTTCCCTGTTTCTAGTTGAATCCTGGCTTTGTCTTTTAATTTTAGGAAGTCCACTAAGACTATAAACTGGAACGAATCAAGAGACACCGCTCTCAACGCCAGATTCAAGATTTTTTTTATTTTATTTTGTTTTTGATTTTTTATGTTAGATTGTGATTTCTTTTCTTTAATATATATTATGAATTATTGTAAAGGTGATGCTCACTGGTGGTCTCTAATCATTTTTATAAATTGGAGGGAGCCCACCCAGTGATCATCATTATAAAAATTATCTTCTAAAAACTTTCATTTATTTTCTTTTCTTTTCAATTTCTCAAAATTGTGTAACCACATCAAGTTACACTTGGATGTGGGTATGATGTCGAGGGTACGGCTCATCAAATGGCCGGGGGGCATCTTTTAAAATTTTATTTAAAAATTTTTTTTTTTTTTTTAGTACTTTTTTTATCTTTCTTTTCACATTCATTTATCTTTCTTTAAAATTAAATTTTAACTTTTATTTCAAAACTATCTTTTCTAAAATCTTTTAGTTTAAATTTTAAAAAAAAAAAAAAAATTAAAATAAAAAAAAAATAAAATAAAATAAAATAAAATAAAAAATAATAAAAATAAAATAAAAATAAAATAAAAAAAAAATAATAATAATAATAATAATAATAATAATAAAAAAAAAAATTAAAATTTATTAATTAAATCAAAATCATTATTATATTTCTTAGTTTTATTTTTTTTTAGTTTTCATTCTTTTTAGTTTTATTCATTTAGTTTAGACAGGAAACAGGGTCTAGGAGAACTCAATACCAATGGGATTTTACTTCAAGATATCTGTTAGTCCTCCAAGACTTTAAACTGGCTATTTTTCAAGACTTTCATTAAGGATAATTTTCTTTATCTTGACATCTGTTAGTCCTCCAAGACTTTAAACTGGCTACTGTTCAAGACGTTCTTTAAGGTTTTTTATACATATTTTGGATCTGTTAGTCCTCCAAGACTTTAAACTGGCTACTGTTCAAGACTTTCCTTAAGGTTTTATACGAATTTTGGAGCTGTTAGTCCTCCAAGACTTTAAACTGGCTAATATCCAAGACTATCGTTAAAAAATTTTTTTATTGGATTTGTTAGGTCCACCAAGACCTTAAACTGGAGTGTTATCAAATGTTAGGTCCACCAAGACCTTAAACTGGACTATTATCAAGTGTTGGGTCCACCATGACCTTAAACTGGATTTCTTATCGATTAAATGTTTGGTCCACCATGACTTTAAACTGGTAGTTCATTCATTGTTTAGTCCACTATGACTTTAAACTGGAAAATTAATATCTGCAGGATAATTCAACATTCATTGGACCACTATGGCCTTATACTGGATTACTTGTCGATCAAATGTTTGGTCCACTATGACATTAAACTGGATTATCAAATTTATTCAATCTTTGGTCAAGCCTAGGCCTTACTTAGGAATATATCAAGATATTTATGCACTTAAACGATCTTTGGTCCACCAAGACCATAAACTGGCAATCGATTATATGTTTGGTCCACCAAGACTTTAAACTGGAATGTCAATCTTGTTTGGATAACTCAACTCAATCTTTTAATTTATCACTGTCCACAAAGACTCTAAACTGGTTATTCAATTATTTCTGGAATTGGGTGCTGATAGCTTTAGGAGGCTAAAATTTTAGGTGGTAATGATGCTAAAGAAAGCATAATGGTTAATTAGGTGAAATTTGTGGCGCTTTAACATGGTCTAAAGTTAATATTATTATTGGAAGCCTGGCAAAAGTATTTTATGGGTTTGCTGTATAGCAAAGTTTGAAAATTGTGATGAAGGAATCAGAAGTTAGGATGGTAGTTGGATTTTAGGGAATGATTTTTTTTAGTGCCTCATAGTTAGGCCATTTTTTTTTGGTGTGAAGCTTGGAGGACCTTATGGCGAGATTGGAATCATAGAATTCAGCTCAGTGGGGGGCCCTATGAGGTTGGAATCAGGAGTATTCGGCTCATAGGAAGATCCACTCTCTCAATGCTGTGACAAGAAGGAAGACTGGTATATGGGAGTCTGAAGGGATTCAAACCTTGCTCTCAGTAGTGGAATCATCACAAGATTTATTTTATTTTATTTTATGTTATATCAAGCCAGAGAAGAAAGAAAACATCATTTATGTTGAAAGTTTAAGAAGACCAAGCAAAAACAAAATTTTATCAAGTTATACTGTTAGAAAAGATAATTTCTTTGAAATTGTTCAACATCATTATCAAAGCTTTGCATTAAAATTCTTCTTTTCATGAGGTCTTCATGGTTATTAGCTGGAGTTTCTTGAAAATAGGCCAGCATTTTACGTTTCAACTCATTAGTAAAGTCAAGAAAAAGATAGCGATGAAAATTTGGGTAATGATTGATATAGTCCGTCTTCACTCTACCAACATCATCAGTGTTGTTTATTTCGACAGCTAGAAGTTCAAATATGTTATTAAGTCATAGGTTTAGTCAATTTTGATTAAAAGTTTTTTTTTAGTAAGATAAATAGGGTCTTACATTTAGAGCCAGGAAACATAGTCTCAGCAAAGTTAGTTGGGGGTACTGGCATTATAGGATTAGGATCTTGTGAAGGCAAAATTAGGCCGGGATCTGTTGATGAAGATTGAACTTTTGAAGCTGTTTTTGATCTTATTCGTTTTAAGAAGACAGGAATTTTGGATCGCTTTTTAGAAGTTGAGGGATCAGGGAGAGCTGCTGGTCCTAAATATACGTTAGTTTTAGAAGGAACTATTGGCCGGTTGCATTTGACTTTTTTCACACGGCATAAGTCGCAAGCTGTTCTGCCAGGAAGATTAGGGTTGGACATTAAACAAGGTACCTGGTATCGAGCGCAGAGTTCACATGGAGCGACAAGTTCTTTGGAAGACATATTGATGAAGATGAATTTTATAGTTGATTAAAGAAGATGGTGGTTGAAGGTTAAAGATGAATATTGTGTTCAACCACTTATGCAAAGTTTTAAGAATGGGGACATTCTCGATTGGAGGGAGGATGTGGTAGCCTAAAGTTTAGTACGGCACCTAAGTACGTAAATGGAGTTATTACGGCGTGCAAGATTGGCGTTATTATTTTTTATAAAAGGGTTTTATTTAATTTATTGGAGTTTTAAATATGAAGAAATTGGTCACGAGCAAATGCCTACACGAAAACAATTTATTTTGCGGAGAAAACTTATTTTTATGGTCTAAAAAATTTATAAGTATCAAGTCAAGTCACTCAAGAACCTTGGGAAATTTTCCCAGAATTTTTACTATTTTTCTTAAATTTTTAAATGAATTTTAAAGTTTTATAGAAATATTTACGTTTTCAAAAATTACTTAACTTTGATGAATTTTCACGGGGTAATTAGAGCTGCGCAGTCTACGAAAATTAGTTTGGTATGTAAAGGGGAAGTAGCTCTATTATGTGTAATTTTTCTAGATTTTTTATATTATAGTTTTAAGGTTCTAATTGAGTCCGGAATTCCGGACGGACTCCGTACGGGCTCTGGATTGACTCTGGAAGAGCTCTGGAGGAGAAAACTTAGGCACGTGACTAGGAATACTTAAGCGCTTCTCAAACTCAAAATTGAGAGAGGGGGGACACATCATACAGCTTAATCTTTAACCACCACAGTCTCATTTTTTTATTACTCAACAAATTAAAATAACTTGTAATACCCTTATAACATTATTATTTTTTACATAACATCTTAGAAATACAATTCAACAGTTTAAATAACACTTCATACAGGGTATCTTTAGAAAGGTCTTCATCGCTGGGACTTGATTATTGCTGTCTCATAAAAATTCAAATTATTATAAAAACATAAAAGTCAATCTTTACAGATCTTTCACTGGTACACCTTAATTGTTGTCATCAGTATTTCTTTATCAACAGCCACTTTCTTTAAATCTCAATAAGCGTTAATTATTTTAGAGTTTCATTATTTTATCAATCAGATTCAAGTAGATTGGTTAGCTTAGTGATTTAGAATTCCCATTTTGTTATTTTTATTGGAAGGACGGGGTTTTCAGCTAAATCCACATATCTCCTCCGGATTCTGCTTACAGCAAGGCGACTGTAAGAGTTTACCTTACCATACTGTATTCTTATCTGTTCATAATCTCTATATTGTGCCTTACTGAACTGATTAAAATGGTTTTCAATTTTTTTATAAAATGTCTTGCCAGATTGATATGTTGAAAATTCAGGTTGTTTGCTAATGAAGATCCAATAAATAGAAAGTTGTCCCTCCTCATGTTGAGACCAATCGGGTGCCTGTTTTCTCTTATTTTTGTTTGTGCTAAAGGTTTGAGGTGTGGACATTTTTTAGGAAGTATTATAGTATAATAAAATGTTAATTTTAGGTGTTATGTGATTATTTGAAGTAAGAAAAGTGGTGTTCAGTAAGAGTGAGGTCTTTATGAAATGGAGGTATTGAGGTGTTGTGAGTGTAGTCTATAAAGAAGAATTACTGAAAAAATGTTGGGGCAGAAAATGAGTTACCCAAATGGTTCAATAATTTGTGGATCTTTCCACAAATTCCTGAAAAAATTAGTGATTTGACCCTTTACCAAATGACTAAAACATGATGAGTGTGGAATATTAGGTGCTATTTTCAGTAAAATATGCATACCAAAGCTAATTTGACCTGCAGGGGTGGATGCTCTTAGCTTGTGCAACATCATATCAAATTTACACTCAAATCAAAACTGAATATAGGGATATGCACCTGATAGCAAATGCCACTTGATTTTTTGCAGTAATTGAGCATATTTTTTTATTTCATACAATCTCACTTGGTATGGAGCATGAAGGGGCTATGGTTATGTAAAAAGAGGGATATCAAAAAGAAATGAGTAGGAGACTAAGAGCATGTAAAATTGTGCATAAAAAGTAGATTAGCAAATGCTACATGACATTAAAAAATTAGGCTACTTGGCCTGTTTCTGAAATCATTCAAAATAGTATTCAATGTGAATTTGCTAATGTTTGCTTAAGATGGAGTTCTACAATCATGCATCATTAAATCCTTATGACCCCCTCTTTCTGCCTAGGATTGAGGCTTCCCTGGCTGTAAAGGAAGCTTGGATAGAGCAAAATGGACATGGAAAAACTTTCCTGCTTCCTGGGCTAGCCAGTATCAGGTTAAGGAAGGTACAACAACAATGTTTCTGGAAGCTGTGGCATCAAAATATTTACAGTTTTGGCACACATTTTTTGGAACACCTGGTGCACTCAATAGGGGGTATCAATTTTCAGGGATTTGCAATTAGGGATCAGGAATTTTTTTTCCTGGGATCAGACATTATTGATTGTGGAAGATTCTTATCCACTAGGCCTAGGGCTAGTGGATAAGGAATCCACAATAATGAATTATCCTGCCTCTTATACCCTAATTTCAATTCCTAATTCCTGATCCCAGACTCATCACATCCATGAGGAATATCCAGAGAGTAGTCCAAGATGTGGTTATGGCAGAAAGTTGTGCAACATGTGGTTATGACAGAAATTTGTCTGAGATGTGGTTATGAAAAATTGAGTAGAAAAATGTTGGATAAGAGGTGAACGTTGACATGTAAAGTGTCTAATAACCCAATTATTAGCAAAAATAATTGTGGAAGATAATTGGGGTATAAGGATTTTTATCTGAAATTAATTTAATTACAGATCCCTGAACATTGATACCCCCTAATAGAGGGTTTTAATGTTCAGGGATTTGCAATTATGGATCAGGAATTTTTTTTGCCAGGATCAGAAATTATTAATTGTGGATAAGGGTTGCACAATAATGTGTTATCCCACCTCTTATACCCCCTTTTCTGTTCCTAATTCCTGATCCCAAACTCATCACATCCATGATTGATTTGTAAGTAATTCACACAATGTATAATTGCAGATGCCATCCTTATGTGTCTCTTCACTCTATGCTACTTGAATTTGGTGAAAAACACATAGCTTTATTACTCATCCTTATGTGTCTATTCATTCTATGCTACTTAATTTTGGTGGCAAACACATAACATTTTTTTCTATCTACACACCCCACCTGCTTATTTGGTGGCAAATTCTCACTTCCCACTCATCACCTAACCCTTCTACCAATGATAATGAAGCACCACTCTACTAGGAAGCAACTTCACTCAGCATTGAGTGATATCACTTTAACTTTAGCTGCTGACTCTGATTCTGACTCAGGTTTGGAAGACACTTTAGCTTATGTGTCTTTTCAATGATCTTTATGAAGAAGAGGATCCCAAAACTGCAGCAGATATCCCCTCCCTTGAATCAAAAAACATTCTTTTTACCAGAATACATTCTGTTGTTATTTCAATCACCCTCCAACATTTTGAAAAATAACTCATTTAATTTTTTATTTCATACTCTCCAAATGTTTAACTTGTGTGCTTTATTCACTTGTTTTGGTATTTTTGTTTTTTTCTTAATCATTTTTATTTTGAATTTATGCTGAATGTCTCTTTTTTGGATGTCTTACTTGTTTTTATTCACCACCTCAATGTGAAATTGCATATTTTCTGCAATCACATAACTATTCACTGTTTCTTTTTTTCATTCTCCCTCATATCCTTTTCTCCTCTCTAAAAAAATCCTTCAAACAACTTAGTTTTTTCATCTCATCTCTCCAGGTAAGTCATTTTATTCATTTTTTGGTTTCAAATTATATTTTTTTTGTTTTTTTCTGTTTTTTCCTTTTTTGTATCTAACTTTTTTTGTAAGTAGTTATTTTTGATCTTTACGGTAAAATTAACCTTTTTTTCTCTCCCTCTTTTCTTTCTTTTTCAGCTACATCACGCTACTCTTCATCCCTCCTTGACATGGTCATTATCCCCCGTTTCCCCTATTTTACTTTTTTTTGGTTGCATTTCATTAAAACACATACATTGCACATTCTTTATGCATTTCACTTACTCCATATTCAATTTCTCCCAAATTCCAACATCAATCTTTCTCACTCTATTTTTCCTAATTTTCAATCAAGGTAAGTTTCATTGCCTTTTTTCATGCCTATATGATATCTCAAAATTTCTTACTTAAATATATGCATGAATATTATCTGGATAACAGTGGACTTATTAAACTCTTCTTGTTCTCATCTCCATTACCACTTTGTAAGTTTTTGTAAAGTTTTAAAAATCAGACTTAGAATTAGGGTTGGTTTTATTCAAATCTAAATTCCTATTAACCGCAGATTTTCCTGAAGACTACCTTTCATTTTCCACAAACAGATTTGAATTTGGTTCAGTTGTTGCTGAGATATTGATCTTTAAAGTTGAGCCTTTTTTTCCTAATTTAAATTTTTTTAAATTCATGTTTTTATGCAAAAAATTAGGGTTAAGTTTACTTATATCACATCTCCTTTAACTGAAGATTCTTCTGAAGCCTATCTCTTATTTTTCACAAAAAGGTTTGAATTTTGTTCAGTGGTTGCTGATATTTTGACCTTGAAAGTTGAGCCTTTTTTTCCAAATTTAAGTTGATTTGTTTTAAGTTTTTATATTGCATAATTAGAGAATAAGGCTTCTGAAACTCTTATCTGATGTTTATCTAGGCTTATATCTCCATCTTGTTGGAATTTTCATCATCAATTTTCAAGTTTTTGTGCAATTTTGAAAAGCAGAGCAAGAATAAGAGTTATGTTTATTTGAATGTTATGTTCTTTTAGCTGAAGGTTCTTCTGAAGCATATATTTCATTTCCCATAAACAGATTTGAATTTGTTTGAGTGGTTGCTGAGATATTGACCCTTAGAGTTGAGCCTTTTTTCTAAATTTCACTTAATTTATTTCATGCTTTTATGTTGCATAATTAGAGAATAAGGCTTCTGAAACACCTATCTGATGATTATCTAAAATTTTATCTCCCAAATCTTAGTATCACTTAATTATTTCTTGGCCAATTGCTTTAAAAACTATATATTTGTGCATTTCAATCTAATCATAAACTGGCCAAGAAAGCTGGACTTCCCAACTGGAAATATATAGAATGTGTTAAACTTAATAATGATTATATATTTTATTCTAATTTTATCATCAACTATGGAGGATATCATAGCCATAGTCATTTTGAAAAAACTTATTCAAATATGCTTACTTTTTGGCTTTTCAGTTACATCAATCCTATTACTGGAAGACCAATCCTTTCACCTGCTCAAATCAAAGGCCATGGACTATACTTTCTGGATCATAAATTTATCATGAAATTTAGACTAGGTAATGGGATTATGGAAGTGATTTGGAATTTTTCAAGAGATAATCATCAAACCACTAAGGAACCTCCTGGTTTGGAATCTTGAAAAAAGTTTACTCATTTTATAGTTTCTTTTCAGATCAATCAAAGTTTGATAAACCAGGTAAGTAAGGTAGGGGGTGAAGGTTCAATGGCTACCAAAATATTTGGGAGGGGTTCTAAATATTATAATTAAAGGATTTACAAAATTTTATTTTTTTAAATAAATTTTTAATTCACCAGTTATTAAAGATAATCAATCAAACTAAGTATTGTTACATCAAGCCCTTGTGCTGTATAAAGGTGTTCATTCAATTATATTCTATGAATGAGTTCATAATACCACTCTTGTCATATTTTTTCTTTGACTTTGCTCATGAAATCATTCACAGATAGAATTCGGGATTCCTTTACTTGGTTTATTATCTTTTTTAATTGATTTACATGGTAATCCTTACTCCTTCCAGAGTAAATTGTAGGGGGGGACTATCGCCAAATTTTCTAATAAGATTTGTAAATTTTTTGACTTGAAAAAATTTGGAATGAAATATGAACAAAAAAATAAAAAAAACTAGTCATCATGCATTTTAATTGAGAAGTCAATTTCCTCAACAGATTTATTAGCTTTAAAGTATTTTATCAAGAAAAATTTCAAAAAAAATTGTAATGAAATATGAACAAAAAAATAAGAAAAACTAGTCATAAACATTTTCATTAAGCAGTCAATTTTCTTAACAGACTTATTAGCTTTAATGCATTCTATCAAGAAAACTTTCTAAAAAAAATTTGAATAAAATATCAACAAAATAAAAAAACTAGTCATCAAAAATTTTTATTAAGCATTCAATTTCCTCAACAGATTTATTAGCTTTAACACATTCTATCAAGAAAAATTTCTTTTTTGAACAATCATCAAGTTAATACTTGATTTTCATTTGATCCAATAGGAAATTGTACTCAAGAACCTTCCCCTCTTTCTTTATCTTGAATTTCTTCTCCTCCAAGTCATGTGCTCTCTCATCCCTCTTTAAAGAAAGCTCAAATTTCTTCTCCTAAGCTAGCTTCAGACTTGCTTGCTTGAGGATCCTCATTTGGTTCATTAGCCTTATCAAAAATAAAAAAAGATATGTGAATAAAAAAAATAAAAAAAGTAGACAAGAAATAAAATTTCACTGGAGTGAGACAAAGTTGGTTTATATTTCAATAAGGATCTATTGAAAAGATATCTTTATTGGTAAAAGTCAAATTAGGAGA